>KN823005.1:195395-209662 GCA_000827465.1 Tulasnella calospora MUT 4182 | reverse complement strand
CGCATAATTGTGATGCTTACTTGAATAAATCCTTTCACGGCTTTTGGGCTGAGTACTCTCGGAGCAAATTTTTCCGATGACTGGATTAGTTGTACAATCATAGGCGGCGCAGATACCAAGGGGATTTTGTATGCCGTAAGGTCTGTCACGGGTGGTTTTTTGTCGTCCCTTGAAGCCACAAATACCCTGGTTAGCTCTCGATGATGGGGTTCTGAGAGGTGGGTTGGCCAGACTGCTTTGCGGGCGGTTTCTTCCACAAGGCGAGAGGGTAAATCGTACCAATACCCTTGATCTCCGTCACGAGATGAAGCGGCGTCGGGCCACGCATCGAAAATATCGAATTTCGGTCGTTTCTCTACGAGGTGCTCAAGCAGGGCGGTCCAGGCTTTTGGAACCAAGTCGGAAAATACGATGCGGTTCCACTCGACGCGGAGTCTAATGACAAATATTAACATTGGTGAAAAGTTCTACTGGGGATGAAGATGTAGCCTCACCTAGCTTTTGGATCGGTTACAGATTCTTGGGCGTTGCGCAGATTTTGTCGACTGGAGGTTAACGCAAGGATAGCATGAGTATGGAGAGGGAAGCGCGTGATGATAGGGAGCGGAAGCAAGGTGAAGAGCCGGCCGAAACCTGGGGCCCGTGGGAAGGCTGGGTCTGGGTCAGGAAACGCCAGCGCGACGTGGGGAAACAGCTTGTCTTCTTTCATCGTCTGGGTAGTGACACCCAACCCTTGGCCTAGGAAATTAGAAATTTCACGGGCCACACGGACGAAGTCGTCCGAGAACTGAGTGATGATCCATTTTGACGTAACTGCTGTGGAGCCTCCTTCACTCTCGATGCGGATGCTGAGATTGTACTGGTCGACGCCCCGTTCCTTGCTTCTGTCTTTTTGGCGCTGGACCTTGACATCATCGATATTCTCGATTCGAGCGATAGCCAGTGTAGTGAGGACATTGTCCGAAGAGAGTTTGGAGAGTTCGATGGTCTCGATGTTCTTGAGGAACAACATTACTTCTGGGAGATCCTTTGTAATAAAGTTGTCGAACATGCTGTCGACATCCTCGGTTGAGGTTGGAGTCGATTTGATGCGGCTATGCGAATCAGACTGGCGTAAAGGCAGTCTAATGGCTGTTCCATGATAGTCGTCGTCGTGTACATCTGGAACGCAGTCGAATCCTCTCATGTGTCCAGGGTATTTTTTGCGATCGTATTCGGTGGACGATCCGTTACTAGAAGGCCATATCAAACCAGTCGAGCCGTTCACAAATTCGTTTGGGTCTAGAATGAGCAATTTTCTGCCTGATAGAACGTGCGGGTTGTCCGTCACCTTATCGAGTCTAATTAGCCTGAATTGCATCTTTTACCGCGCCTAAAAGAGGAATCCTCACGTGATAGACGGTGCAAAATCCTTGACCATACTTTCCCGTGCTCCTTTCGTCTTCCTTTTTCGAGGATTTAGATATGCGTGTGATTGCCTTCCAGTCGCTCTCAGAGAGGGTCGAGTTGTTAACAGCTAGAATGGCTGGCCCGTTGCATCGTTGGAGAGTGTCATCGACGAGTTCGCCAGAAACGGGATCGTCGCGGGTGTCTAGGATAAACCTCTGTGGAAGTGTCAGAGACCATCACGCAAGAGCATCTCGCAGAGGTTACCTGTATGGTACCTCCTGCATCGTCTGTATTTTGTAATATCTCCCGAAGAGTAGCTGCCCCGGCGGGATATTCGTCGAGAATGTCCTTAATCTTGTCAGCGACATCAACATAGTAGTGTCCGAAGGCGGGCATGGTTGGGTGTTGATGGGATGAGTATTGGAACACGTTGCAAGGCGCCGCCAGGTATCATTCGTGACCGTAACGCCCGGGAGGTCCAAAAAATTCCCATTTATGGTGCAAATGTGTACAGATTGTGACCTGGACTGCTGCTCGGCATATTACGGCCAATTGTTCAGGGACGATCGACGCGGGGACAGGTGGCATGAGGCGCGGCTCCCACACAGCACCCCTATTCTATGTTCTAACTTTATTCAACGTCCTGTCTTTACATAATCAACTTTACACATCAGATACGCTCTTCACCTGATACATGGTCGACTCGGACGGCGGAGTGCTTTGAGAATCACCAACTAGGGCCTTGACGTCGTACATCTTGGTCGATATCGGGATGGGGAAGCCGCTTGTTCCGTCAGACAGGAAGACCCGATCGCCCTCCTTCATTGCCCCATTATTCGAGTCGGACTTGGTTTCCAGCTTGGAAGCTGACTCCTTCGTTGGCGTCAGGACGTTGGCAGGAGACTTCGCAGCAGACGGTGGGCCGCTCTTGCCCCATCCACCCTTCCCAGCTCCGCCCTTTGTCTTGGGGACAACGTCAACATTCTCCGGAGGCACAGCTCCTCCAGCACCAGCAGCTTTAGACGCAAGACTTGCGGCCTTTCCATCTGGGATTTTGACGAACTCGGCCTCTTTTCCTTCCTCCGCGGCGCGATCGCAAATGTAATACCCTTTCCTCTCGAACTGAATAATGTCGCCCTTCTTCACTTTAAGAATATTGGCATCTGAGAACGAAGGGGTCCTGAATTCCGTCTGAGGTGTGACAAAGTCCTTGACGTCGTCATCCTCTTCCAGCTTCTTCTTGGAGATGAGGTAGTCGTAGTCGATCAAAGTAACCGGGACGAGAGGATGAGCGTCGGATGACGCTGCAAGCCAGGTAATCTTCTTCTTCGTCTTCTTGAAGTCTCCTTCGAGATGAAGAGTCATGACGATGCTGTCAATGGTACCAGAGGCGGTCTTGGTCTTGGTCTTGAGGATGGCGTTACCCCAGTCCATGAGAGTAATCTAGTAAAGCGGGGGTTTAGTGACTTGGAAAGGATCATAGAAAATCTTTCTCCTTCACCTCTTCATTGTCCTCAAACGAAGCGCCATCCTCTTGGTCGAGATAGATTTCGGGACCGTATACGACCGTCTTCTCGCCGACATCCGGGTTCTTCTTGTGTAGTGGCTGGACTTTGGTCTCGACGCCCGACTGCCCCTCAAGAGTGACCTTAACCCTGGATACAGACGAATAAGCTTGAGGTAGAACTACGATTCGTGTCCCGAACTTACAAGTCTTTCTTCTCGACCGCCCAATAACGCGGAGCGATAGGGTCGATGATCTTCTTGTTCAAAGCCCAGATACCATCCCATTCGAGCATGATGGTTGCTTGTGAAGGACCTTGAGAAAGCATGTATTGCTTCAACGCTTCTACGGTCAATCCTCGACGACGGATGCCTAGGAGAGATTCAATGACTTGTCCGACTCGATTCAGAAGGGTGAGATATTGGAGCTACGAACCTCGTACGGTAGGGAATCGGGGATCATCCCAACCTTGCACAAAGTTTTGTTGAACGAACCAAAGGAGCTTCCGTTTAGACAGAAGGGTGTAAACGAAATTGACTCGGCTAGAGACCGTGAAGGTTAGGTGCATCCGGGAGAGCCTAAGCTAAAGACGCTTTACCTGAAATCCCAGATAGTAGTTTTCCTCAGGCCCAGCGCCTCCTGCATCCACTCGTACTGTGGGTTACGGTCTCTGTACTCGTTCGTCCTCAGAGCATGGGTTACTCCTTCCATCGAATCGACGATTGGGCAGGCGAAGTCGTATGTCGGATAGACTTTCCACTTATCTCCTGTTCGATGATGGGGTTGCACGTTCATCCGGTAGACGACAGGATCGCGAAGAGCTTTATTGGGATCGTCGACGCTAATTTTTGCGCGGATGCACCAGCCTTGAGCAGCCGGGTCTCCGGATGTCATTTGCTCGAAAATCTTCAAGTTGTCTTCAACGGGACTGTCGCGTCGTTTCGACGCAATGCCGTCCATCCGCTCTTGACGCATCTGCATCTGGTCGGTGTCGTCCGCGTAACCTTTGCCGGATTTGAGGAGCTGAACGCAATATTCATGCAACTCTTTGAAGTAGTCAGAGGTGTGGCTAGTGCTGTCGCCTTTTATGTCGAGCAGCTGCAAGTCCTCTAGGATGGTTGTCTCGAACTCTTCCTATTGAACGCTGTATTAGCTGGGGCATGAAGTACTGTTTAGTGGGGATGAGACGTGCCTTTTCCTTCGCAGGGTTGGTGTCATCGAAACGAATGAGAAGCTTGCCCTTGTACATAGCGGCAAAGTATTGGTTGAGAATGGCAGCCTTGGTATGCCCAATATGGAGGTACCCGCTGGGCTCTGGGGGGAAACGCGTAACCACCTGGCCTTCAACAGCACCAGGCAAACCAAGAGCAAATGACGAGGCGGCCTTCGAGGACTTGGCCTAGGGCGGGTCAACAGTCAGTCGAGGTAGGCGCCTAGCGGCGACGCTCCTGACCTTAGTCGCTCTGGCATCATTCAAGGCAGCTGTCGCTGCCTGAGTAGACGGGAGGCTCTCGATATACGAGTACCATCGAGAGAGATGGACGTGTTGGTTCCGTTTTAGGACGCCGAGGGCTTGAATGTTCCCTGGCGAGAGAGTCACAGTCGGTCATGAGATCCGCTGACTCGCTCACCCGCCGACAGAATGACCCACCTTTAAGAGAGCTCCAGACCCAGATGTCTGCAACAGTGATAGAGTGGCCTACGAGGAACGTTCGGTATGCGAAGTGGTCGTCGAGATTGTCGAGTGCTCCGACCACCTCGGGGTAGGCTGTCACGGTGTGCAGCGTTTTTGCGAGGGAGACAAAACTTGCTTGCTGGGAGCATTCGGTTACGCGTGTTAAAAGTCAGGAGATACACTGAAGCATACCTTGGTGCTATCTCCCTGAGCGACCAAAGGTGAAAGTTCGCCGAGGATAGCTTCGACGTCGGTGACAGTTGATGCCTTGGTTTTGAGGCTGGGCGTCGCCGCGTCGACGTCGAACTTGACATTAGCGGAAACGTAGTACGCAGTAATCAAAGGTGCCCATGGGAATGGCGTTGCTGTGGGACTGAGAGTGAGGGTGAGGTCTGCCATTCCTGCAGCGAACTCGAGATGGTTGAAATTGCAATCGGGACCGCGGGCGCTTCTTTTCCAGACCAGACCTTAACTTTTCCCTCGCTCTCCCCCTCAAACCAGCCATGCAATGCCGGACATAGATCCTCTAGAGACTGAACCCATCACAGCCCAAGATTCGCTCAGCGAGAGAACAAACGTCCTTGTGAGGCTGTTTGTTTCGTGTCGCATCTCCCGACGACGCGCTTTGGCCAACCTCACCAAAACGGTAACGAAGGATTTGTCCTGGTCCTGCTCAACAGTTCAGCCCGACACGCCCTGCCGCTTATAAAATGACCTTTGGTACAGTGGAGAGGGAGCAGTTCCTTGTATTATGCAAGCTCAAGCATCCTCCGGTATGGATTTCAACAACTCGGTGCCTCAACACTCCAACTTCTCCAACGGGCAAGCCGAACACCGTTCAACGCCACGACTGAATCGGAACGCGAAGCCCTATACACCCCCAAAGTCCCTTCTGGAGGACCTCTCGGACCGAGAGGGAAATTTCCTTGCGCTTTCCAATCACCAGCATGGTTACGCCTGGGGAAATGTGGATCGTTCCTTGACGCAAGCAGTGAGTGAGGTCTACCTCGCACCGTAAACTACAGCTGACCCAACACGGCGCAGCACCACCAAAACCTGGTAGAGATTATCCCAGGTGGGCCCCTGGTTGCTCCATACCAGCAAGTCAAATTTGAAGCCTTCGTTAAGGTGTTTCCTGGAAAACGCAGGGCGCTTGAATCGGCCTTGTGCCGCCCTGCAAACCATAATCCTATTCAAGACCAGCAAACCAGTAGATGGAGTCCGTTTCCAGCTGACCAAGAATCCCTAGAGTCTATTATTACATGTCTTTTGTACGACGATCTATCACGAAAACAAGGTTAGCATAGCATCAAACGCTTCCTAAGCTCGAATGTCCGAGCCGGTGCTGACGTCCTCGGCCTCGCCGGGCAATCCGTAGACCCTCCCATGCGCGAGTTTTCGAGGCGACTTAGAAAATATATACTCAATGCGACGGAGTTGGTCCAGAACGACTTCTTGGTGCCGACGTATATGGAATCGGAAGTTGGAGACGTCGGTTACCTTGGTCCGTATTCTATCCCTCCTGTCTGGGATGACCAGTGGAAGGAGATCAAGCGGTCGAAAGAACCCGCTACTTATCATGTCAAACGAGTCCTTGCAATCGACTGTGAGATGGTAGGTCAGTCACTCTCTCGTTGTACCTCCAGCTACTAACTCCAGGTTCCAGGTTCTCGCTGGGGAAGAACAAATCCTAGCTCAAGTATGCTTGGTGGACTGGTTCTCCGAGCGGATAGTGTACTTCCACTATGTCGCTCCGCCACCGCACAAGGTCATCACCGACTACGTGACGGAGAAGTCTGGTATCACGGCTGCTACGCTCTGTGGCGCCACGAAGACGCTCCAGCAAGTTCAGCAGGATCTCCTTCTCCTCATCCACCAATCCAATACGATCCTAGTTGGTCATGGGTTGCATACCGACTTGAAGGTCCTTAAGCTTTCGCATGCTACCGTGGTAGACACAAGCTTAATATTCGACCCACCGTTTGGTCGGAAGCCTGGACCACCGACTCTGTGGCAGCGACCAAAACTAAAAGACCTCGTCAAAGTGCATTTAGGAGACCGAGACTTCCAAAACGGGTGTCATTCCCCCGCCGCTGACGCGTTAGCCTGCATCAAGCTGACAAAGACTAAACTTAGCTGTGGTGAGATGGTGTCGAAAAAGAGGTTTCATTCCCAATCCTGATCTGACGCTCTCCGCGTTTAAAGGACCCAAATTTGGCGGCGGCGGCTGGCGTATTTTCAAAGCTCGACTCGCGAAACAAGGTCTTTTCCCTGTTCCACCTGGACCTGCCGACGTGTTCGGCATGGTTGGAACACCAGGCGCAGTCTGGCAGCCGCCTAGCCGTCTGCCATCAGCGTCCCTTTTCTCCTTCGCATCCACCACCAACAAACGGATCGAAATCAAGGCTCCAAATGCGTCCACGACCGCTGAATACTCTCCCCAAATCGTAGCAACAATGCTAGATGCCTCTTCAATGGACGTCGATGACGGGGAAGAGGACATGGTGATTTCCGATTCCGACTTGGTGAGTCTGTTGCTTCACAGTTGAAACAAAGTTTATTGATCTTGGCTTTTGTTGGGGTGGGATAGGATGTTCGCGAATCTTGCCAACCCTCAACGATCCCGGACGAGGATGGAGGGGATACGGAGCCGGAGGGCGAGTACACCTTGTCGATCCCGAGTCGCGTGTCCTACCGATCTTGTCCAACCCCAGCTTCGACTTCATTCCTTGGCATGTTTTCCCCTAGCGCTATGTCGTTTACGATCTGATTGTTGTTTGCATTTGTATTTTTCTGGACATTGTCTCGAGTATGCCTTCTTTGTTTGTATGTAATACATGGTTATGCATTTTAAAGGATTTAATCGAGGATACGTTCTGATATCGATAACGGATTCTTTTGGTCATTTGCCATCGTCTCGTCATTCCATCCCTGCTCGCTGTCCCATATTTTAAGAGGCGGTTCGAGACCGTTTTGCAAGAAAATACGCTGCAATGCCGCCACTTCGCCGTAGATACCCGAGCCCCTTTGAGAAATCAAACCGTTCAAAGCTTTGAGGACATTCGACCGGCTCGCCAAGGCGTAGTGGACTGTAAGGGTCTCCAGGAGAGGTACTGACCACCATAATCCTTGCCCAGCTCCACCATCCATCGTCCGAACTGGTTGGCGCGCTGAAGGAAAAGGGAGGACTTCCAAAGGATCAATTTTCCGGTGGATTAGGATATGTGTAAACGGGGGCATGTTGAGCAAGAGATCAGTACTGATAGCGCTGACGGTGTCCGAGGCCGCAGACGCTGCAGATTTAGTTGAAGCTCGACGTTGCGACCGCGTAACGCAGACTGGACGACTTCTTGGATAAATTTCCGAATCTTCTTTTCGTTCAGGTGGCGTCGGGTCCCATTGACGGACTGATTGTGGCTTTGGTCCGGAGGCAAACTCCTCGACGTTGGGCAAACTTTAGCGAAGACTCTCGGGTGTTGGGCCGGGGTGGAATTTCACTTTCGCGCTGGGTAAGGGTACAAGTCCCGTAGGCCCAGTCACAAAACATGACGAGCCGAGGAACGGTAGAAAGTGGTCCCTGCCAGAGTTTTCCCAGCTCTTCAAGCGGATAGCTGTCTAAAAATTCGGCTTAGCTGATGGCTGGTAGCCTGATGTACTTGCATTTTGGTGCTTAGATGCAAGACAGGAGAGTGCGTTAGACAATAGGTGGAACCTCCGCGACGGCGAGGGTGGTGAGTGAGGGGAGAAGGATCACCCCGAGTTTCTCGAGTCGTGGCTGATTTTGAGACTCGTCGGTCCAGAAGGCCAGGTCGAGGATCTCGAGACCCGGGGATGTGGAGAGGATTGCATGGAGTTGCTCCACGGTCGGTGCTTTTGCGCCAAGGTTGTGCAGGCGAAGACATCGCAACCCTCTGACTCGAGGATTTTCCCAGTCCAACGCCGTGCAAACTAAAATGAGCTCGCTTAACGGTTCTCCGGCTTCCGGAATGCTGAACCTAATAGTTGGAACGAACGACCCGACAACGCTGAAGTTGATTAATCGAGGGGCTGGAACTTCGATGAGCTGGGATTGGATTTGGTCCGTCATCTGACCCGCAAGGACGAGACTTCTCCAACGGTGCGACTGTGGCGAGATCTTTGCCATTCTCTCCATGGCGGCGATGTCCATGAACTTGCTGGGGTTGGAGGGAGCCCAACTGATATCAAGTGGCCCATTTGGATTGCGAAGTAGAATCTCCAGCAATTCGTCGGTGGTTCGGTGCAGTCCCACTTCCGTCCAGAAGAAAGGACTAGCGTTGATCGCCGTGCGCCAAAAGTGACCAACACAACAAAGTGACTTGCGAACGTTTCTTTGAGAACAAAAGAGGAATATGTGTATCAGTATTTCGGTGGGTATTTTGTCCATTTTGAAGGGAGGGTAATTGTGCTCTTGTGAGTCCCCGGTGCCGCCGATCGACATGGAGACGTCACGTGGACTGGCCGAGGTGATGACAAAGCAGGAAGTGAGGCCCTCCATGGACAGAGGAATCAACAAATAATAGATTATGCACAATACCAATAGCAATTTAAGTGGACGAGAATCTATAGCATTTTAAGCCGGCTAATTCCCACTGGTTTGGTCGTAAATCGCCGGAGATGGTTAGCGCCTGTCGCCCAAAAGCGGTGGACCGACCTCACGGTTTCTGCCTTGCTTGATAACAATCACCCGAGCAAAGGAACCGGACCCAGCCTCTTCAGGGTTTACACCTACTGAGCCGTTGGCACACTTGGAAGTATGCTCACCGAGGAAGACCTAGAAAGGAGAAGAGCCAGGGGCCAGGCGGTGGTAGGTTTTGGTCTCGGTCCAACTTGGAATTTTCTGACATCCTGTGTTTCGCTCGCAGAACGAAGCATACGAGAGACTGAAAACATTTCAGGTCGACCGCCGAAGGATCGTCTTGGATGTAGATGACTGCAAGCGGGCAGGAGGTTACGGGATTGTACGACAAGCCACGCTCTACGCTTCATCGTACCTCCCCACGTGGTGGGTTTCCCGTCAATATGGCCCTCCACAACATGTTGCCGTTAAACAAATCAAGATATCGGAAATGGATAATATGTCAGATGCGAAGAGAGTAAGCTGCTGCGTTTGCTTATTCATACAAGCTTGCTGAGTTGGGCCACGCTTAGGCGTTCACGAAGGAGATGCTGGTTTGGTCGGGTCTAGAAGACCACCCAGGCATAGCCAAGTTCCTTGGGTTCCACGCCAAATTCGAAATTTCAGAAGCTTGGTTGCTTTCACCATGGGAGCCATATGGGAACGTCATGGACTTCGTTCGCAACAGGGAGCTGGAAGTACCTGAGAAACTATCGCTCGTATGTCTCCTTCTGCGCTGCCCCCTTTCGTTGCTTAAGAGTTTGAATTTGATAACGTCAGGTATACGATACTATCGACGCCTTGACATTCCTTCACCAACTCAGTCCGCCAGTGTGTCATGGAGACATCAAATCGGTGAGAGACGGATTCCGGTTCTGTGACTCTGCACCTAATGCTAACCTCCCGATTATTGAAGGCAAACGTCCTCATCAACTCTAACTACAGGGCTGTTCTTTGCGATTTTGGTCTTGCACGACTCTTCGAAGACATCGGCTTCGAGAGGCTGGAGACGTCGACAGGCTTCAAGGGGTCCATCCGTTGGTGCAGTCCTGAAATTCTCGATGGTGCACCCCGAACTCCGAGCAGCGACGTGTATGCTTGGGCATGGCTAGTTTGGGAGGTTAGTGTAGCCCCCTTCCTTGACGTTTACAGTAAACATAACATTTATGATGTTCACTTTCAGATTATGACCGGCGAACTACCGTACGCAGGAACTCTCGCCGACTACTCCATCATCCGCAAAATATTCGAAAGTCCTCGTCCGCAAGTCGACGGAGAGTCTCGGCTGGGTGACTGTCTGCAGGCCTGGGAGTTGATGACGAGATGTTGGGTGGTCGATCCTCAGCAGCGACCCACTGCCAGCATGTGCAGGACAACTATCGCGTACCTTGTCAGTGTTTTTTTTATCCTGAATGTCTCTAAATGCCGAGCCGCCACTGACAAACCTTGTCACCAGCCCCGCTGCCCTCCCACTCCCGAGAATGCTGATCGTCACGTCCGTTCCGCTGCGCTTCTGGAGACCATCGGCGATCTCGAAAGTTGGAAAGGGAACTACACGGAAGGCCTCGCTCACCTCGAACAAGCTCTTCACATGTACGAACAAGACGGGAACGAGCGGGGTGTCGTCAGCGTTCTCCGAAAGCAAGCGGTCGTCTATCATCGCCATTCCGAACCTCTCAAGACAGTGAGAGTTGGCTTAGCCGCTCTCGAGAGGTACAAGAACCTCAACGACCCGCTTGGAATGGCCGAGGTTCTCTTCGTTATGGGCAGTTCCATCGCTCTGCAACGCAAGTACGACGAGGCCATGCCCTTCCTCAAGGAAGCGCTTGAAATCTTTCAATCGAATGGCAACGACGTTGGTGTTGTACAATGTCTCGACAGAATCGGCGAGATTCACAGGCTGCAATACCGAGATCCAGAGGCTCTCTCAGCTTTGGGAAGCGCCGTAGAAATCGCTCGTCGCTGCGGAGATAAGCTCGGTGAAGCCAAGGCGTTGCTTGCTCTAGGTACGCTCTACATCGACCTGAGCGACGAACCAAGAGGGCTCGCTATGCTTTCGGAGTCTCGCGACACAGCTCAGAGAATTGGATGGGAGCAGGGCGTCGGCATCATCCTACGCCGCTTGGGCATCATTAAATCCATACAAGGTGCTTACGACGAAGCGGAGGAACTTTGCAAAGAGGCGGCCGCCATCGCTCGGCGCACCAACGCATGGTGGAGATTGGCCCAAGCCTTGTCCGACGCGGGAGACTTCATCTGGAAACAAGGGCGACACGACGAAGCCGCTGCAACGTTGGAGGAGTCATATTCGGTGTACAACCAAATCTCGCTTGCCAATACCGAATCCGCAGGTACCGCATTTAAGCTTGCGACTGTGAGGCGAGAGCAAGGCAGGCTGGAGGAGGCTCTGCTCTGGTACGATCAAGCATTCGCCAAATATCGTATTCTGGGGGACGGCTACAAATTATTGGATTGTTTGGATGGGAAGGGGGACGTTCTGATGGACCTGGAGCGATACGACGAGGCAGCCCAGCACCTCGAAGCGTTCCTGGCGTACCAGGTATGGGCCGGCCAGTACTCTCCTTATCGTGACTTCGTGCGCAGCAAACTATGCCGTATTCCAATGACTGCCATGCAGTGGGAACGTCGAAGGCGGCACAAACAAGTACCCTCCACAAGTCCACCTCTCACCCCGACATCGTCTCTACTCTGCGATATGAGACGACTCCAGCAGCGAATACCTCAATTTGCCACTGCTAGCCTCAGGCTTCCAATCCGCCCCAGGCCCGCGAACACTTCCTAGCATGACGCCCTCGCAGGGCTCCATCGTCCCAGTAGTCTCGTTGTGCCGTTGCCTTTGTTCAACAACTTGTTGGTTAATGTACATTCCTTCTAATGCGGTCTGACGAACTTGGATTAAAGCCTTCATGCATCTCGACCATGTCGTATGAAGCTAACAAAGTGATAGTGGTAAAACAAGGTATAAATCTGACGTACACCGCTCAGTTGTGCTACCCGTTGGCAATGACACAGGAATCGCATGCAAAAGTTCTACGCATACTCCAGTAAAGAGCACCTGGCGAGCATAGGCAAGAGCTCCCGCTGATAAAGCGTCACACTGGATTGTGGGCCGCGCGCTGCCCGAAAGGAAGCCCACTCCGGACGCCGGCTGTACTTTCGCCGTACCTGTTCTCCCCAACCGTGGTAAATCAGGCAATCCTTGTTCTGCCCCCTGCAGCCTGCATAGAACGCGATCAGTACCCATGCTCGCAAACGTGCATATTTCAGAGCTTTATGCTAGAAAAGGCAGTGATTGAGTGTATGGTGTTGGATTGATGCTTCATATATGAAGAATGCTGAGCATGGCGGTGGGGAGTATCCATGGGTCCCTGTCGGACATAAGGTCGACGGTCACGCTATGCTGCATTCCCCGATCAACGACCACCCAAATAAAGACAGCAGGTGCGAGCCCCTTCGTCGATGTCTTCCCGACCACTGAACTAGGTCTGTTCTGAGAAAGATGTCAGATGAGGAAGACCTCGAGAGGAGGCGAGCCAGGGGTCACGCAGTGGTTGGTCAGGGTCTCGGTCCTGTTGAGAATTTTCTGACATCCTGTGCTTTGCTCTCAGGACGAAGCATACGAAAGACTGAAAACACGTCAGGTCGATCGTCGAAGAATTATTTTGACCGTAGACGAGCGCAATTACAAGCGCTCAGGGGGTTACGGAATTGTTCGACGAGCCCAGCTCTTCCCCTCAACGCACCTCTCCGCGTGGCTCCCTTGGCGTCAACCTGGACCCCCTCAACATGTAGCTGTCAAGCAAATCAAAATATCAGAGGTGGATGACATTTCTGATGCTAAGAGAGTAAGCTCCTATGTTTGGTTATTTGTGCAGGCAACCTGACTGGAGGCACGCATAACAGGCGTTTACAAAGGAGTTGTTAGTCTGGTCGGGTCTTGAAGAGCATCCAGGTATCGCCAGGTTCCTTGGGTTCTACGCCAACTTTGAAAACTCGGAAGCCTGGCTCCTCTCACCATGGGAGCCATACGGGAACATTATGGACTTCGTTCGGAAACGGGAGCTGGAAGTTCCAGAGAAACTATCGCTTGTATGTCGTCTTCTGCGCTGCGTCTCCGTCTCCGTCTCTTACAAACCCGATAACGTTAGGTATACGATACCATCGACGCTTTGGCATTCCTTCACCAACTCAATCCTCCAGTGTGTCATGGGGACATCAAATCGGTGAGCTACGTTTTCTGAATCTGTGATCCGCAACCTAACAACAACCCTCCCGGTCATTCAAGGCGAACGTCCTCATCAACTCCAACTGCAGGGCTGTCTTATGCGACTTTGGTCTCGCACGACTCTTCGAAGATATCGGTTTCGAGAGGCTAGAGACGTCAACAGGCTTTAAGGGGTCCATCCGCTGGTGCAGTCCCGAAATTCTCGACGGCCACCCTCGAAATCCGAGCAGCGATGTGTATGCTTGGGCGTGGCTAGTTTGGGAGGTTAGCATGCACGATCTCTAAACCTCTCACTTCGATACCCATGATCGTTCCTCCAGATTATGACCGGCGAACTGCCGTACGCGGGGACTATTGCCGACTACTCTATCATTCGCAAGATATTCGAAAGCCCACGTCCCCAAGTTGACGGAGAGTCTCGGCTTGGGGACTGTTTGCAAGCTTGGGAGTTGATGACGAGATGCTGGTTAGCCGATCCACAGCAGCGACCAACTGCCAGTATGTGTCGGACGACTATTGCATACCTTGTAAGTGTTGCCAAAACTATTGCACTCGAATATCGGACAGATTTTGATAGAATGTTCCAATAGCCTCGTTGCCCTCCCACCCCTGACGATATCGATCGCCGTGTTCGCTCCGCTATGCTTCTGGAGAACATGGGCGAACTCGAGAGCTGGAAAGGGAACTACTCAGAAGGCCTTTCACACCTCGAACAAGCTCTGCACCTATACGAACAAGAGGGCGATGAATGCGGGGTCGCCAGCGTTCTCCGAAAGCAGGCCGTTGTCTATCACCGCCATTCCTACCACCTCAAAGC
>KN823005.1:170888-184155 GCA_000827465.1 Tulasnella calospora MUT 4182 | reverse complement strand
TACGAGGGAACCTCTAACGATTACGCCATCATCCTGAAGATCTTCGAAAGTCCCCTTCCGCAGGTCGATGGAGCGTCGCGTCTCAGCGATTGCCTCCAGCTTTGGGACTTGACGACCACGTGTTGGAACGCTCAACCTGGACAACGACCGACGGCCAGGATGTGTAAGACCACAGTCACTCATCTGGTAAGCATCACCCGCACCCTCTTCTCGTCTATTACACCCCTAACCTTCGCCTGAAAAGCCTCGCTGCACTCCCGCCCCTGCGAATCCCGATCACCAAACCCGATCGGCTGCCCTGCTGGAGAACCTCGGGGACCTTGAGAGTTGGAAAGGAAACCCTGAGAAGAGCTCTACGTACCTCGACGAAGCCCTACAACTCTATCAGAAAGAAGCGGATACCAAGGGCATAGCCAGCGTTCTCCGGAAGCAAGCTGCCGCGGCATATCGTTATTCGGACTATGGCCAAGCTGTTTCCATGGCAACCGCTGCCCTCGAGCACTGTCGAAATCTCAACGATCCCCTTGGGATAGCGGATGCGTCATTCACGCTTGGAGACTCACTTTACTTCCGAGGCGAGGAGGACGAGGCCTTGCGAGTCCTGCACGAAGGCCTCGAAATATACCGTGCCCATGGAAATGATGTCGGTGCAGCGATGTGCTTAGAGAGAATTGGGGAACTCCAGAGGTGGACTGGTCGGCGAGACGAGGCGCTGTCCACAGTGGAGGAAGCTGTGGCGGTCGCATCTCGGTCGGGGAATCGATTCGGAGTAGCCAGAGCTCTCAAAACCATGGGAGCCCTGCACATCGACAGATGGGATCTCGATAAGGCTACCGAGACCCTCTCGAAGGCTCGTCGGATCGCTCAGAGCATTGGATGGCATGCTGGTCTAAGTGATATTGGATGGCGAATGGGCCTCGTAAAGATGCGGTCGGGCGATTATGATGAAGCTGAAGCACTTTATCAAGACTCGGTTTCAATTGCCCGACAAGGTAGAGCGCGATGGGCTCTAGCTTGTGGGCTCCAGCATCTAGGCCAATGCTTCCAGAAACAATCAAAGATCGACGAAGCAGTTTCAGCATTGGGGGAAGCGTGCCTACTGTATCAAGAATTGTCGCGACCACAGAACTCGATGGAGGTTGCGTCTACCCTCGCGGGATTGAAACGTAGCCAAGGTGATTGGGATGGCGCGCTCTTTTGGCACGATCACATCATCGCTATGTATCGTAGCCAGAAAGAGCATCGGAAGGTGGCGGATCATCTGAAACGGAAGGCGGAGATCTTGGTGAAGGCGCAGCGATACGACGAGGCGGCATTACATTTCGAAGCCTCCATGGCGACTCGGAGTGATAATGGGGACTTCGGGCAGTGGGAACGGAGGCAACTACGGAGGCAACTGTGCGCCGTTCCGAAAACGGCCATGAAGTGGGAACGTCGGTTACCTCTGTTGTGCGATCTCAAGAAGCTCCAGCGACGACAGCCACAGCTTAGGACGGCCACTCTCAAGCTTCCGATTCCTTTTAACTCGGGAGAACCTTAATCCTTTGGGTCTCGCCCGTGAGGTTTCAAAATGACCCTTGCTCTCCTCCCCACCCCTGGGTCCGCGCCACAATGGGAACGATCGTGTCCGTATATAGTTCATGTACTGTTTTACTGTATGTAAGCCAGCCCTTGGGATCGTCCGAAAGTGATTGACATGTGTGAACTGCGAAAGGTGCTAGCGGTCGGGGTGCCTTACCCAAACACTTCAGCGAGGGCTTGGTAGTCGCAGCTTACCGAGAGCCCCCAAAGAAGCTCCGACGAGAGATCCGGGACCTCAGCGTTCGCGAATAAGTCGGTGGGCTCCTAAATATCTTCTACGACCAATTCACTGCGATTGTACGCTTAAGTGGGGCCGAGCTTGATTGAGAGCGAGATGAGGTGCAACTGCCCAACGAGCGGGGCACGTGGCTGATGGAAAAAAGGACCGTTGGTAGAGTTGATATAAAGTGTTTGGAAGAGAAAGAGAAAGCGCGGCTTAGGCACAACCGACGCGAAAGAGGGGGGCAAGGACCATTCGACAATGGCGACGACGGAGACACCGCGGCCTGAGGTAGACGTAGACTCTACCTTACTTTGACAGAAAAGCAAATTCCAGGCGCTGCGACCTGGGGAAGCTACTGCATGACTCGTCAGTCTGGATTGACCAGATCGGTATCAACTGAGTTTGGTAGAGGGGACTTGTCCTCACCCGGTCCATGAAGAACTTGACAGCCCAGGGCCCTGATCTATACGTAGATGAATCTCACTTTGTTCTTTGTGGACTAAATAAGGACTAGACTTATTTTATGATGTGTATGCTGACACGTTGTGTCTAAAGGCATACCGGCTTAGTCGTGAAATTCCTGTCCCAGTGAACGGAATGCTTGCCTCGGCGCGAGGTCATCATACAAAGTGTGCATCTGGGCCACTTCTACTGCATATTGATATAGTCCCGCAAAGCTGTCAAACAATCGGCTCTTTGGAGCTTCGCCTGCTTCGAATGTGATTGCCGTCTCGATGTACCGGATGGGAATAAAAGGGCACCGGGTACCCCAATAGGACAACTGGTTTTGTGGCTAGCGAACCTTGCCTCGGTGGGATCCTGGGTCAGAGATCGGGAGGATAAGCAATTTGACTAGGCTAACCGGAGAGGAGTGTGCTCTTCCCGTCGCCTCGACTTCCACCCGAGCACAACTTATCGCCGATGGGGGTGCTGGCGTGCGCCGGAAACAAGGCATTGTTCTTTCTTCCCTGTGAGCAATTCGATCGATAAATCTACTTGTGAGCATCCGGTAAGAGAGGAAGCTCGGCGGAAAGAGCGGAGTATGCGATGCAAAATGATGTTTTGGTCTGAGCTGGAAGACTTGTCGCGCTCGAAGCTAAGTCTGTTTTGTTTATTTCCTCGAACCCAGAGATTCGGGCCTATTCCAAGGTTCTTTGATAAAACCCCACGGGCCCCTCCCTGCCGTGGACTGGACTATCAGAACCGTGCCCAAAGCTTGGGAGGCCTGGCACAGACCAATCCAAAAGAGAAGAATTCTTCCACTTTCCTTTCCCCTTTATTCGACCCTTTGCGCAGAAACTATTAGGGTAAAACTAAATGAGGTGTGGCGCGGCGGCGCATCCGTCATCCCGTGGAGTGGAGAGTTGTCTCTCTCCATTCAGGGTCGAGGCGACAAGTCCCTCCCTAATGAGATCACATTGGTCTTTCTTCTTTATTCCGGCAAGAGAAGTAAGTACTTCGCGATCTCCGCGCGGATCCGAGGCAACCTTTCTCTCGCTTCCTCTCCGTCTGTACACATGTAAATAGGTTGGGCAAAGCGAGCCAATCCAGCTACGTTGAGTGGTCCGCCTTTGAAGAGGGCGATGTTGACAGGGGGAAGAGGGAAAGGGGAAAGGCTAATTTATGAATGGATGTAGCAAGGTTACGAGGGGTCGCAGATGGAGACAGTGATGAGAGGCGGGTCTTGGGATAAATTGCACGGGTCTTGACTCGACGTATCGGATTTAACTGCAAGATTATAGCGAGTTCCCTCATCCGAGAATCGAGAATCAATGCGAAGGAGAGGAAGTGAATGCAGTCAATTCAATTGTATGGAGACATTAGAACAGCCAGACGACTCGGGGTCCGGCTGAGGGAAGTGAGGATAAGGTGTCACGAGAGAAACGTCCCCACCGCCGAGGAAACCCGTTCTCGAGTTCGGAGTAGCAGCCCCAGAAGTAGAGAGAGCGACCTTGAGCTGCCGCACAGGCGAAGGGGAGGCAAAGTCAGGGTGAGGTGCAACGTCAGGTAGGGCTTGTAGGGGTTGGACACGGCAGCAATAACGTCATCCAGCACCGAGGAACACCCATCGTCTTTTTTTTATGAACCGCAGCTGTGGTTATAGGCTGTTCGCTTCGAGAGCTATGTCATCAACTGCCCACCAGGTGGGCGCCGGTAACTCTCACATAGCGTTGTGCACAACTCAACGCACCCAAAAAGGGACTTCCTCGCTTGCTCCCATTGATTCGGCACGCAGAACGTCTTTCCCACATCGAGCAACTTCGCCACTTTCATGTGACATTTGGTCGGCCACTCACAGACGTAGGTTGTTGATGGTCTCCTCACGCCGCCACGGGGCAAATTGCATGGGTCTTGATTCGACCTTTCCGATTTAACTGCAAGGTACAACTCGTTCCCTCACCCGGGTGAGAGAGTGTGTGTGAATATAACGAATTCAATTGCAGGGAAGGATATTTAGGACGCTCTGAAGACTCGGTGGCCAGCTTAGGGGGAGGTGGATTCAGGGTCCATTCTAGGGCTCTGTGAGAAACTCACCGGGACTTTCTAACGGCGTTTCTAACACCATGTTTGAAACACCGGCGTTAGAAACAGGTGTTTGAAACATCACCACATCTATGGTGCGTGTGCGTTGGTCTGAGGGTACATTACTATACAGGTTCTACGGTTGTCTAAAGCTCAACTAGCGATTCGGTCTTTGAAGCGAGTCGAGGAGGTGGCTTAGCTAGTGAAGGCGGGTGTCGAGTCTAGCGTAGGGTGCTGACGGCGCGATTGCTTACATACGGAAAGAGGGAGGAAGGGACGTGTTTAATTTGAAACCGAACCGGGCAATGTCCTCGCCCACACCTTTTTCCGAGGCATTAGCGATGAAAAAAAGGTATTAACCCTTTGATAGCGATTACCCCTGGCGATGCTACCCCAAGCGCAATTTCATGCGCCAGGCACCTCCTTCGGCAAGGTTGCTGCCGAGGTTATTACTAACGTTACTAACCATCCCCAACCCCCCCGACCCTTTCTAACGCCGTTACTAACAGTTAATAACGCCGTGTTTCAAACAGGGTGTTTGAAACGTTCAGTTTCTTACAGAGCCCTAGTCCATTCATGCTGTGCCAAAGGTCAGAAAGACGACTCCCTGAAAAGGAATGGCCAGTCGATGGCAAACTGTTGGGGATCTCACGAGGCGCCCACAAATGATCGCAATTCGTGGGGAGGAAGGCTTGCGTGAGGGTAACTCTAGCTCTCGCGTTGCATCACGCCAAACTCAAGGCACCCAAAAAGGCACTTTGATTCGGCGCGCAGAAACTCCTTCCCGCATCGAGCTACTTCGCTTCTGGTGCACCACTTACAAACGCACGCTGTTGATGGTCTCCTCACGCGCCACAGGGTAAGCTGGGAAACCGGGAGTGGCTGGAAGGCCCGGCGATATCGAGGGAGCCTCATGGCGCTCGCCGCATTGCTTCACCCCGGACCACCACCCCTCACTTCACTCCCCATCCTAGACCACCAGACTCCAAACGAAACTGTCGAAAGCAATGTCCACGACGGAATCTACGGAACACGGGAGTGCCCGCGCACAAGCAGTGGTAAGCGCCGGTCCAGTCCAGTTTAGAATCGTTGAGTTGATGTGCCCGTTTCCCTCCCAGGACGAAGAATACGACAAACTCACAAGTTTCCATGTTAATCGTGGGAGAATTGTGCTGCTTGATGACAATCAGAAGAGAGAGGGAGGGTTCGGTATCGTCCGGCGAGCCGAGCTGTATCACTCCGCTTATCTCCCCGCTCGACTGGCTTCACGGCTATATGGCCCACCACAGTTAGTGGCCGTCAAACAGATCAGAGTATCGGACTTTGCTACGATGACGAGGGCGAAACGAGTAGGTCCTGGCACTTCGTAATACTCTCGGGTAGCTGAAGTCAACCCTTGGCAGGCGTTCACCAGGGAGATGTTGGTGTGGTCTAGCCTCGGGGCGCACCCTGGAATCGCCAAGTTCCTCGGGTTTTACGCCGACTTTGAGCACTCGAAAGCATGGCTACTCTCACCATGGGAGCCCAATGGGAATGTTAGTGAATTCGTCAAGAAGCACAATCTTGAAGTGCCTGAGAAGCTATCCCTGGTGTGTCACGCAAGGAGCATGATGATTGTTCGATCAGCGGCTAATTTATTTCGGCCAAGGTCTACGACACCATCGACGCGTTAGCATTCCTTCACCAGCTGAACCCTCCGGTTTGCCATGGCGACATAAAATCCGTAAGCCAGGTACTCTCGGGCGAGGAACCGTCAGTCGCTGAATGCATCACCCTTTCAAGGCTAATGTTCTGGTCGGTGCCGATTATAAGGCCCGCCTGTGCGACTTCGGTCTAGCACTACTCCACGACGATATCGGTTTCAAAAGATTAGATACGTCAACAGCCTCCAAGGGGTCTGTTCGATGGAATAGTCCCGAAATCATCGAAGGCGCGCCGCGCGCACCGACTAGCGATGTGTATGCCTGGGGTTGGCTGGTTTGGGAGGTCGGTACCCTTCATATTCCTTGTATTGGTCTTCGACGGTAACACCCTTCGATTTGCAGATTATGACGGGAGACCTGCCTTACGAGGGAACTTCCAACGATTATGCCATTATCCTCAAGATCTTCGAAAGTCCTCTTCCACAGGTTGATGGAGCGTCGCGTCTCAGCGATTGCCTCCAACTCTGGGACTTGACGACGACGTGTTGGAACGCTCAACCTGCACAACGACCGACGGCCAGGATGTGTAAGACCACAGTCACTTATCTGGTAAGCATCACCCGCACCCCGTTCTCGTCTATTACACCCCTAACCTTCGCCTTAAAAGCCCCGCTGCACACCCACCCCTGCGAATCCCGATTGCCAAACCCGATCCGCTGCCCTGCTAGAGAACCTCGGCGATCTCGAGAGTTGGAAAGGAAACTATGAGCAGAGCTCTGCGTACCTCGACGAAGCCCTGCGACTCTATCAGGAAGACGCGGATATCAGGGGCATAGCCAGCGTTCTCCAGAAGCAAGCAGCAGCGGCATATCGTCATTCGGACTTTAGCCAATCCGTTTCTACGGCTACCGCAGCCCTCGAGCACTTTCGGAATCTCAACGATCCTCTTGGGACAGCGGATGCGTCGTTCTGGCTCGGATCCTCGCTTTCCGGCCGAGAGCGATACGACGAGGCATTACCAGTCTTGCATGAAGCCCTCGAAATATATCGTACGCACGGAAATCATGTCAGCGCGGCACTATGCTTAGAGAGAATCGGCGAACTCCAAAGGATGAAGGATCAGCTAGACGAGGCGCTGTCCACCCTGGAGGACGCCGTGGCGGTTGCGTCTCGGTCGGGCGATCGATTGGGAGTGGCCAAAGCACTCAGAACCATGGGAACTGTGCATACCCAAAGGCATAATTTTGACAAGGCTGCAGAGGCCTTCTCAACAGCTCGTCCGATCGCTCAGAGCATTGGATGGCATTCTGGTTTAAGTAGTATCGCAAGTATGATGGGCATCATAAAGGTGCAGTCGGGCAATTATCATGAAGCTGAAGCACTCTTTCAAGACTCGGTTTCAAGTGCCCGACAAGCTAGAGAGCGGTGGACGCTAGCAGTGGGGCTCGAGCTCCTGGGTGAATTCTTCCAGAAACAATCAAAAGTCGACGAATCAGCTTCAGCATTGGGGGAAGCGTGCCTACTGTTTCAAGAATTGTCACGACCAAACGACTCGTTAAGGGTCGCTTCTACCCTCGTGGATTTGAAAAGTAGCCAAGGTGATTGGGATGGCGCTCTCCTTTGGCACGATCACATCATCGCTGTGCGTCGTAGCCAGAAAGCCCATGGGACGGTGGCAGATCACCTGACGGGGAAGGGGGATATTTTGGTGAAGGCTCAGCGGTATGACGAGGCGGCATTGCATTTCGAAGCCTCCATCGTGATCTCGATAGAGAACGGGTATTCCAGGAACTGGGAGCTGGAGCAATTATGCGCCATTCCGAAGGCGGCCATGAGGTGGGAACGTCGGTTACCTCTGTTGTGCGATCTCAAGAAACTCCAGCGACGACAGCCACAGCTTAGGACGGCCACTCTCAAGCTTCCGATTCCTTTCAACTCGGGAGAGCCTTAATTCACTGCGTCGCGGCCGTGAAGGTTTCAACATGACGCTTCCTCTCCTCCCCCCCCCCGGTTCCGCACCAGAGCGGGAACGATCGTGTTCGTATATAGTGCATGTACTGTTTTCTTATATGTAAGCAATTCTTTGTGATCGTCCGAAAATGATCGCCATATGTGAACTAGGAAAGGTGCTAGCGGTCGGGGTGCCTTTCCCAAACGCTTCAGCCAGGGCTTGGTAGTCGAAGCTTACCGAGAGCCCCCGAAGACGCTGCGACAAGCGATTCGGGACCTCAGCGTTCGCGAACGAGTTGGTGGGTTCCTAAATATCGTCTACGGCCAATTCACTACGATCGTAAGCTTAAGTGGAGCCGAGCTCTATCGAGAATGAGATGTGGTGCAACTGCCCAGCGAGCAGGGCAAGTGGCTGATGGAAGAAAAGAGCGTTGTTAGAGCTAATATAAAGTTCTGGGAAGAGAAAAGGAAACAGCGGCTGGGCACAACCGATGCGAAAGAGGGGGGCAAGGATCATTTTACAGTGACGACGACGGAGACACCGCGGCCTGAGGTGGACGTAGACTCTACCTTACTTTGACAGAAAGGACCATTCCAGACGTTGTGACCTAACGAAGCTACTGCATGAGTCGTCGTTCTGGACTGAGGATATCGCTATGAACTGAGTTTGGTCGTGGGGACTCGTCCCCACCCAGTCTATGAAGGACTTGACAGCCTAAGGCCCTGATCTACAACGTAAATGAATTTCACTTTGCCCTTTGTGGATAGAATAGTTGACTAGACTTTCTCTATGATGTGTATACTAACACGTTGTGTCTAAAGGCATATCGCCTTTGTCGTGAAAAGTCCTGTCCCAGTGAACAGAATGCCCGGCGGAAAGAGCGGAGTATGTGAGGCAAAAATGATGTTTAGGTATGAGCCGGAAGACTTGTCGCGTCCGAAGCCAAACCCCAGGCCCCCTGTCCCGCTTGATCTATAGTCGGTTCTGCTCAGCTCCTCGACCCCCGGCATGTGCGCGTATTCCAAGGTTCTTTGATGAAACCCCTCTTGCCCCTCCCCGCCGTGGACGTAACTACCGGCCAGAAGCGTGCCCAAGGCTTGGAAGGCCTGGTACAGACCAATCCAAAAGATAAAAATTCTTCCGCTTTTCTTTTTCCTTTCCTTGACCCTTTGCGCAGAGACTACGTGGTGGGGGTAAAACTGAATGCGGTGTGGCGCGACGGTGCATCCGTCATCCCGTGGAGTAGAAAGAAATGTGGCGGACCGTCTTCATCTCTGTCCATTCAGGGTCGAGGCGACCAGTCCTTCCCTAACAAGATCACATCGGTCTTTCTTTTTCATTCAGTCAAGAGAAGTAAGTATTTCGCGATCTCCGCGCGGATCCGAGGCGAAATCTTTCTCTCGCTTGCTCTCCGTCTGGGTTGGGCAAAGCGAGCCAATTTAGCTACGTTGGGCGGTTCGCCTTCCGAAGTGGCGGATTTTAAAAGGTGGAAGAGGAGAAGGGAAAATGCTAATTACGAATGGGTGTAGCAAGGTTACGAGGAGTCGCAGACGGAGACAGAGATGAGAGCCGGGTCGTGGGGTATATTGGGTCTTGATGTGACCTCTCTGATGTAACTGCAAGGTACAGGCCTAGGGAGTTTCCTCATTCGAGAATCGAGAGTCAACAGGAGAGAGAAAGAGGGTATAGTCAATTGAATTGTATGTGGGCATGAGAACGGCCAGGGGTCTTGGCGGCCGGCGAAGGTGAAGTGAGGATATGGTGGCATGGGAAAAAAGCCCCCGCCCCGAGGAAACCCGTTCTCGAGGTCGAAAGTGGCGGCCCCAGAAGTAGGGAGAGTGACTTCAGCCGCCGCACACGCGAACGGAGGCAAAGTCAGTGTGAGGTTCAACGTCAAGTGAGGCTTGTAGGGAGGGGTTGGACACGGAAGCAATTGCAATGGCGTCATTCGGCACCGACCAAACGCCCATCGTGTTTTGTATTATGAACCGCAGCTGTGGTTACAGGCTGTTCGATTCGACTATATGTCATCAACTGCCCACATACGGGCTCTTCTCCCTTGAAATACCCTCCCTTCAGCTGGGCGGGGCTACTCCCAAGGGATGAACCGCTTGTACTGCACGAGCCGTCGATGCCAAGGGTCAGGCACTCGACAAGGACGCCCGAGAATGAGCGCTTGACGCGTGCTTCCCACAATAAGTGTCGGAAATCGAGTCGTTTCTCTTACAACATTGAATCAGCAGCAAAAAAGATATCCGTTCAGAGAAGCCACAGCTTGATCCTCTTACCCGCTGGTCCAGTCGACGCCGCACAGCTGGACCGCCGTATGCCATTAATATTGGTGAAGCTGGCGCTGGATTATCGCAATTATAAGCAGTAGGGATAGAATGTTCAAGTTAATTCACATGTTGCATTGTGCAAAACTTCACGAGCCCGAAGGCGCACTTCCTCGCTTACCTCCCGCGGATTTCGCCGGTTGCAAGTTTTCGCTGCGTCGAGCTCCTCCAAAGCTTTCCTCACATAGAATGCCCGTTGCAAGAAGACCAAATTTTAGTGTTCGCGATCTTCCACCCTTATCGACGTTGAATAATGCGGTTCCCTGACGTCTCGCAAGTGTGCGACTGGATGTTGGGGTCAAAACAACACATGGCCCATAAAGGGGTAGCCTGGGAACTCGGACGCGCACGCTCGTCTCATTGCTCGACAAGATCACCTCCCCTCACATCTCTTCCCAACCTCCACTACTAGGTCCGAAGGAAAATGTCAAAAGCTATACCCACGGCGGAAGATATAGAAAGGAGAATCGCCAGAGCAGAAGCAGTGGTAAGCGCCCGTGCAGTCCAGGTTAGAATGCCCCTTTCGAACACACTTTTGCGTTCCAGGACGAGGAATTCAAGAAACTAGAAGAGTTCAGGGTCGAAAAGCGGAGAATCGTCATAGTCGACGACAATCATCAGCGCTTGGGCGGCTATGGTCTCGTACAGCGAGCTGAACTCCATGAGTCGGCCTATCTCCCGGTTTGGCTGGCCTCACGTCGATATGGCCCACCGCAGTTAGTGGCGGTCAAACAGATTAAGATATCAGCAGTCGGTAACATGCTGGAGCTGAAACGAGTAAGCCTTTCCGTTGTCTGTATTTTCGATCGGCTCATCTTCACGTCGGTCAGGCTTTCACGAAGGAGATGTTGGTGTGGTCCCAGCTCAAGGAGCATCCGGGGATCGCCAAGTTTCTCGGATTCTATGCCGACTTCCAACGCGCAGAGGCATGGTTGCTCTCACCCTGGGAGCCCAACGGGAATATTAGTGAATTCATTGAAGCGCACAACCTGGAGGTTCCTGAAAAGTTGTCGTTGGTGCGTTGCGTGTGAAGCTCGACGTCTCTTAAACCACATCAGCTTACGCATAACATACTGTTAGGTCTACGATACCATCGACGCATTAGCTTTTCTCCACCAATTGGACCCGCCGGTTTGCCATGGGGATATCAAATCCGTAAGACGTCTAGACCGTCTCGAACTCGGTTCTGGTCGCTGATAGCATCGCCCTTTCAAGCCTAATGTTCTGGTCGGTGCAGATTACAAAGCCCGTTTGTGCGACTTTGGTCTGGCGTGTCTCTATGAGGACAGTGGGTTTAAAAGACTAGAGACGTTAACGGGTTTCAAAGGATCCATTCGCTGGTGCAGTCCCGAAATCATCGATGGCGCACCGCGCGGACCAACAAGCGACGTATACGCCTGGGCGTGGCTAGTCTGGGAGGTCCGCACTTTCATTGTCCTTTGGATGGCGCTTGATAGTAGCTTGATATTTACGAATTGCAGATTATGACAGGGCAATTGCCCTATGGGGACGCGACAGCCGACTACGCCATCATGCGTCAGATCTTCGAAAGTCCGCTGCCTCAGGTTGATGGAGCTTCCCGCCTTAGCGACTGCCTTCAGGCTTGGGAGCTGATGACGAGATGCTGGAACGCTGATCCTCAGCAACGACCAAGCGCTAGGATGTGTAAAACCACGATCACTTATCTAGTAAGCAGCTCGGGCACCCCGTTCTCGTCTATAGCACTTCTGATCTTCGCATTAACAGCCTCGCTGCACTCCCACCCATGCAAATGCCGATCACCAAACCCGATCGGCTGCCCTGCTGGAGAACCTAGGTGGTCTTGAGACTTGGAAAGGAAACTTTGAGAAGAGCTCTGCCTACCTCGACGAAGCCCTGCGACTCTATAAGGAAGAAGAGGATATCAAGGGCATAGCCAGCGTTCTCCGGAAGCAAGCGGATGCAGCATCTCGATATGCGGACTTTGGACAAGCCGTTTCCAGGGCTACGGCTGCCCTCGAGCACTTTCGGAATCTCAACGATCTCCCCGGGATAGCGGATACTTCGCTCCGGCTCGGATCCTCGCTTTTCATGGGAGACCAGAGGGACGAGGCCTTGCCAGTCCTGCACGAAGCCCTCGAAATATATCGTTCGCATGGAAACGACGTCGGCGCGGCCCTATGCTTAGAGAGAATCGGCGCACTCCAAAGGATGGAACGTCAGCTCGACAAGGCGCTATCTACACTGGAGGAAGCCGTGGCGGTTGCATCTCGGTCGGGCCATCGGTTGGGCGCGGCCAGAGCGCTCAGAACCACGGGATCCGTGTACCTCGACCAGCTTGATTTTGACGGAGCCGCCGAGGCCTTCTTGAAAGCTCGTCCGATCGCTCAGAGCATTGGATGGCTTGCTGGTTTCAGTAGTATCGAACAGAGAATGGGCCACATAAAGATGTGGTCGGGTGATTATCATGAAGCTGAAGCATTTTATCAAGACTCGGTTTCAGCTGCCCGACAAGGTAGAGCACGATATGATCTAGCATGGGCGCTCAGGCATCTAGGTGAATGCTTCTGGAAACAATCAAAAGTCGACGAAGCAGCTTCAGCGTTGGGGGAAGCTTGCCTACTGTTTCAAGAATTGTCACAACCGCGGGAATCGGTGTCGGCCGCCTCTACCCTTGTGGAAGTGAAAAGTAGCCAAGGTGATTGGGATGGTGCGCTCTTTTGGCACGATCACATCATCGCTGTGCGTCGTAGCCAGAACGAGCATCAGGAGGTGGCAGATCACATGGAACGGAAGGCGCAGATCTTGGTGAAGGCGCAGCGATACGACGAGGCGGCATTGCATTTCGAAGCCTCCATCGTGATCTCGATAGAGAACGGGTATTCCTGGGACTGGGAGCTGGAGCAACTGTGCGCCATCTCGAAGACGACCATGAAGTGGGAACGTCGGTTACCTCTGTTGTGCGATTTCAAGAAATTGCAGCGGCGTCAGCCACAGCTTAGGACGGCCACTCTCAAGCTTTCGATCCCTA
>KN823005.1:127682-169548 GCA_000827465.1 Tulasnella calospora MUT 4182 | reverse complement strand
GCCTGTTCATTACCTTCGAGCGGCTGAACCTTGAAGACGTCAGGTGCATTGGTACGGTTACTAAATGGGCTACGCAACCACCCCCTATATATTTGTAGATGTAGCAACCCACTGTATGCTGTAGACTTCGCTATTGGAAGTGGACCCAAATTGCAGTCGAGGGCGATCAAAACAAACTAGTTCTTCAGCTTTTCTTCGCTCTCATTTTTACCCCTAATTGAGGCCGTTTGGCACATAAACGGAAGACGGTATGGTCATGTACGTGTGCGAACAAGAAAGACATTACACCAGGGCCCTACTTCGAAAGACGAGAATATGATGATCTCCATGGGCTGACTGGGCCTTTCTCCCGCGTATGCCCTCTTATTTATTTGGCCTGAGCGGCAAAGGGAAATTTTGGGGTAAGCAAATACGATAGCGATGACGTCAACTCGACTTTCCGTTTGTGATGGCCTATTTCCTCCTATTTCAGGGTCGGGACAACACGTCCCTCCTCAATTCAATCGCGTCGGCGATTCTTTTCATTCAACATACGTAGATTCACTTGGCGATCTCTGCACGGGGTCTGTGTCTGGGTCTGGGTAAGAAGAATATCTTAACCTGGGCGGGGTTTACCCGAAAAGGGGAGTGGACAACAAACTAATTAAGGGATGAAACAATGTCGCTGCCCACCACCTACCTGTCTTCTCTTGCCTGACTAAAACCCAAACTACATGCGAATTTCCTTACCGGGGAAGCAGGCACTAGCACAAGAGCAGGAACGAAAGTGATCACGTCAATTGCAAGGGTGAATTGGGACGGCCGGTAAAGTGGCGGTAAGCTAAGTGGAAGGGAGAAACGCGCCTTGAGTTCACCTCTCAGAACCTCGTCCTTAGGTACGATGTATTGGAGCTGGGGGGTTGGATCAAGACCTGACGGCTACAATTAAAGAGATTTTGACTTCGAACTACCACGGAGGCGGAGGAGAGCTGGCAACTTCCAAGCGAAGGACGGGTATGGGCAGAATGTGGAGATTGAACTTCGAAGCAGTGGTGTCATCCAGTGACGGAATAAAGATATGTGTCGTCATTGATTTTAGGGATCCCAGCTGCGGCTACAGTTGCGGCCTGCTCAAACCCGATTCCATCATTAATTGAATCATCCGGCCCTGAGGGTTTCACCAATTAGGCCTTGAACGTCCGCTTCGGGTCGTAGAAGCGACCCGGGAGAAGGGATGATGTTAGGGTCTCGGACCCTAAAAAAGGCGAATTTGGGGCGCCAATTATGCTACACCAAATGTCAGAAGTAAATTGTTAGACGACTCCATACAATAGAGTGGTGTGTCGAGAGCAAACTTTCAAGACTCCACGAGCGCGCCCACGAACAATGCACTTACGCACCGCCACCGCAAGGGGGTTTATTCAGAGAAGAAACAGGTCGATTAACTCAAATGCTCATTGAGCTGTAGCATGGCTGGAATTACAGTATTCTTTTTGTTGAACTCGTGCGGCAGGAGAATTGCAGTTATCGCTCCTTTTATCTGCATGTGGCGCTTGGATTCTAGTTTTAAGAAGAAAATGGGCAAGCGCTCATCACCTGCCATCATTCACCAACGTTAAACGGAAAGCTTTTCTGACGTCTCGTAGATAATGATGCTGCAACGTCGATATTGCATTTCAAACCTCAGGGGTAGCCTGGGAAACCGGGCATGGCTAGAAGCGCCCAGGGACATGGAGGCAGGCAACCTCATCCTCGACTCATTGCCCGACACACCAGAGTGCAACCACCCTTCACTCCTCTCCTTATCGTTCCCTACCAGAATCAAACTCTCGTGCCTAAGCAATGTCTACGACGGATGCTACGGAACAGAAGATCTCCAGCGCACAAGCCGTGGTAAGCGCCGGCGTGGTCCAAATTCGAATATCTCCGTTGATGGTCCCCTTGCCTCTCAGGACGAGGAATACGAGAAACTCGAAAGGTTCCACGTCAACTATCGGAGAATCGTGCTCGTCGGCGACAAGGATCCGCCTGAGGGAGGGTTTGGTGTCGTCCGGCGGGCCGAGCTGTATCAGTCCGCCTATCTCCCAACGTGGCTTGCCTCACGTCGAGATGGTCCACCGCAAATAGTGGCCGTCAAACAGATTAAAATAACCAAGATGTCCAATACGCCGAGGGTGAAACGAGTGAGTGCGGCGCCGTCTTGGTACTTTCCGGCAGCTCAAGTCTATTTTTGGCAGGCGTTCACGAGGGAAATGTTGGTGTGGTCGAGCCTCGCGGCGCATCCTGGGATCGCCAAGTTTCTCGGCTTTTACGCCGACTTCGAGAACTCAAAAGCATGGTTGCTCTCACCATGGGAGCCCAATGGGGATGTTGCCGAATTCGTCAAGGCGCACAACCTGGAAGTTCCCGAAAAGCTATCGCTGGTGCGTGGTGCGAGGTGCTTCACGATTTTCACTTCAGCTCGCTAATCACTTCGTCTTAGATTTATGATACCATCGACGCGTTGGCGTTTCTTCATCAACTGGAACCACCGGTGTGCCATGGCGACATCAAATCGGTAAGCCGGGACCTTCTCAAACGAGGATTCTTCAGTCGCTGAATGCATCACTCGTTCTAGGCGAATGTCCTGGTCACCGCCGATTATAAGGCCCGACTGTGCGACTTTGGTCTCGCACGGCTGCATGAAGATGGTGGTTTTGGAAGACTGGAGACATCAACGGGCAACAAAGGGTCCATTCGCTGGTGCAGTCCCGAACTCATCGATGGTGCACCGCGTGCGCCGACTAGCGACGTGTATGCTTGGGCCTGGCTGGTTTGGGAGGTGCGTACCCCTGTTATCCTTTGTATTTGCGCCCGACGGTAACATCTACCGACCAAGTAGATCATGACCGGGAACTTGCCCTACGGGGAAACCTCGGCCGACTACGCTATCATCCGAAAGATCTTTGAAAGCCCTTTACCCCAGGTGGATGGAGCGTCCCGTCTTAGCGACTGCCTTCAGCTTTGGGACTTGACGATGACGTGTTGGAACGTTGAGCCTCAAGAGCGACCGACGGCTAAGATGTGCAAGACCACAGTCACCTATCTAGTAAGCAACCCCGACGCCCCACTCTCGTCTATAACATCCCTAACGTTCGCCTTAACAGCCGCGCTGCGCCCCCACCCCTGTGAAGGCCGATCATCAAACCCGATCGGCTGCCCTGCTGGAGAACCTCGGCCATCTCGAGAGTTGGAAGGGAAACTATGAGCAGAGCTCTGCGTACCTAGACGAAGCCCTACGACTCTATCAGGAACAAGCGGATACCAAGGGCATAGCCAACGTTCTCCGGAAGCAAGCTGATGCAGCGCATCGCCATGCGGACTATGGCCAAGCCATCTCCACGGCCACCGCTGCCCTCGAGCACTTTCGGAATCTCAACGATACCCTTGGCATAGCGGACGCGTCGTTTCGGCTTGGATGGTCGCTGCTCATGCGAGACCAGCGCAACGAGGCCCTTCCAGTTCTGTACAAAGCCCTCGAAATATATCGTACGCTTGGAAATGATGTCGGCGCCGCGCTATGCCTAGAGAGAATCGGCGAACTTCAGAGGCAGAAGCATCAGCACGAGGAGGCGCTGTCTACACTGGAGGAAGCTGTGGTGGTTGCGTCTCGGTCGGGTGATCGATTAGCACTAGCCAGAGGGCTCAGGGGTTTGGGAGTCTTGCACATCGATCGGCTTGATTTTGACGGGGCTGCCCAGGCCTTCTCGAAGGCTCGTCCGATCGCTCAGAATATTGGGTGGTACGCTGGGCTAAGTGATAGCGGACGGCGAATGGGCGAGGTAAAGATGCAGTTGGGCGATTATCAAGAAGCTGAAGCACTTTTTCAAGACTCGGTTTCAATTGCCCGACAAGCTAGAGCACGGTGGGAGCTAACATGGGGGCTCTATTGTTTAGGTGAATGCTTCCAGAACCAATCAAAACTCGACGAAGCAGCTTCAGCATTGGGGGAAGCATGCCTACTATTTCAAGAGTTGTCACGACCAGAGAACTCAGTGCGGGTCGCTTCTGCGCTCGTGGAAGTGAAAAGTAGCCAGGGAGATTGGGATAGCGTCCTCTTTTGGCACGATCACATCCTCTCTGTGCGCCGTAGCCAGAAAGACCATTGGGAGGTCACAGCTTACCTGGGACAGAAAGCGGAGACCTTGGTGAAGGCGCAACGGTACGACGAGGCGGCATTACATTTAGAAGCAGCCATCTTGATTTGTATCGAGAACGGGTATTCCTGGGGTTGGGAGCTGGAGCAATTATGTGCCGTTCCGAAAACGGCCATGAAGTGGGAGCGACGGTTACCTCTGTTGTGCAATCTCAAAAAGCTCCAGCGACGACAGCCACAACTTACAACGGCCACTCTCAAGTTTCCCATCCCTTTCAACTCAGGAGAACTGTAATCGTTTATCTTCCGGCTATGAAGTTTTCGAAATGACCCATCCTCTCCCTCCATCCCCATCCACGCGAGCGCGGAAACGACCCAGTCCGTTTATACTGCGTGTACTATTTCTTTGTATGTAAACTAGCCTCTGTTATCCCTCGTAAGTGATCTGCAGATGTGAAATGCCGATTCCGATCCATTTTGAACGAAAACGAGCTCCATCGAAGGTGAGATGTGGCGCAACTGCTGAGCGAGCGAGGCAAGTGGTTGATGGAAGAAGAGAGCGTCTGTAGAGCGGTCTGGGACTGTCTCGAAGCTGGTGTAAAGTTTTAGGAAGAGAAACACAGAGAACGGTTGAGCGCAACCAATGCGAAAGAGGGGGACAAGGACTCTGAGAACTCCAATAATGCAGGAAAGGCCGCTGCTCGAGCGCTCTGTTCGGCCTCGGTCAGCTCCAGGCGACTCAAGGCAGGTAAATGAGGCTGTTCCTCTGTACTCCGAGGCCCTGAAATTTCGTCCCGACGCGGGCGACATCCGAGGGAGAGCCAACGTTTTATGCGGTCTCGCTATATCGGTGAGCGTCAAAGGAGTACGGCGAAGACATCACGCTATAGGCTCAACCGGAGGGAGTGTGCTCTTCCCGCCACCTCGACCTCCCCCCAATCACAACTTATCGCTGATGGGGTTGTTGAGCGCGTGCCAGCAACAAGCATTTGTCCTTTCTTTCCATAGAAATCATCCGATTGATTACTGTATTGGTGAGCGTACGGTAGGAGAGGAAGCTTTGCATGCGGCAAAAGTGGAGTCTGCGAGGCGAAAAGATGTTTAGGTCTGAGCCGGAAGACTTTCTCGCAAGGATGATCGACATGGGCCGAATAGGCCTGTCAACCCAGGCGCCCGCTACTGAATTTGCGGTGCCTGCAGGAGGGACAAGCGGGGTAAAATAAATGGGGCGGGGTGGCAAGGCGGATCCATTATCACGTGGAGTGGAAAGAAATGTACGAAACGTCTTTGTCTCTCTCCATTCAGGGTCAAGGCATTCCTTCACTCTCTCTTTGTTTTTCATTCAGAGCACAGCCGTAAGTATCTCGCGATCTCCGCGCGGATCTGGAGGTAAATCTTCCTCTCGCTTTCCTCTCCGTCTGTGCGCGTGTAAATGGGTTGGACAACACGAGCCAATTTAGCTATATTGGGCAAAGCCGCTTCCACAGCTGCCATTGCCCTCCAGCACTTTCGGAATCTCAACGATCCCATTGGGATAGAGGATGCGTCATTCTAGCTCGGATCTTCGCTTTTGCTTCGAAACGATGTGAGCAGGGCCTTCCTAGTCCTGCACGAAGCCCTGGAAAATTTATCGTATGCACGGAAATGATGTTGGCGCGGCACTATGCTTAGAGAGAATCGGCGCACTCCAGAGGATGAAAGGTCAACTGGACGAGGCACTGTCTACACTAGAGGATGCCGTGGCCGTTGCGTCTCGGCAGGGCGATCAATTGAGCGTGGCCAGAGCTCTCAGAACCGCGGGATCCCTGTATCTTGATGTGGGAGATTCTAGCAAAGCTGCCGAGGCTTTCTCGAAGGCTAACCCAATCGCTCGAAATATTGGGTGGTATGCTGGGTTGAGTGATATCTTATGGCGAACAGGCCGGACGAAGATGCACTCAGGCAATTATTGTGAGGTTGAAGCACATCTTCAGGACTCAGTTTCAACTGCCCGACAAGGTAGAGCACGGTGGGAGCTAGCATGGGGCCTCAACTTTTTAAGCAACTGCTTCCAGAGACAATCCAAACTCGAGGAGGCAGATTCAGCTTTGAGGGAAACGTGCCTATTATTTCAAGAACTGTCACGACTAGAGGAATCGGCGTAAGCTGCTTCTACCCTCGTGGAATTGAAAAGTAGCCAAGGTAATTGGGATGGTGCGCTTCTTTGGCACGATCACATCATCGCTATGTATCGTAGCCAGAAAACGCAAGGGAAGGTGGCGGATCAGCTGGAACGGAAGGCGCAGACCTTGGCGAAGGCGCGGCGATACGACGAGGCGTCATTAAATTTCGAAGCCGCCATGGTGACTCATAGGGAGAACGAGTATTTCTGGCCCTGGTCACCGAGTAGACTACAGAGGCAACTGTCCGCTATTACGAAAACTGTCATTGAGTGGGAACGTCGGTTACCTCTGTTGCCCGATCGTAAGAAACTCCAGCGGCGTCGGCCGCAGCTTAGGACGGCTACTCTCAAACTTCCGATCCCTACTGACGACGGAAGACCTTGATACTCCGGGGTTCGACTGCAGAGGTTCCAAAGAGACCCATTTCTACGTCTTTTCTCGTCCAAGCTTGTGCGATAAACGACCACTGTATGCATTGCATGTACTATTTTTCGTCTCTGTACCTATTTCTTACTCCGTACGCGAATATTCTCTGTGATAGCATAAAAACAATAGACGGGGGCAGAACCGCCAAACCATGTTCGCCTTCGCGGTACCCCGTCACGGCAACTCGACAAGCGCTTCAACTGGTCGAGGACCGCTATCGAGAGCCGCGAAAGGAGGAGTCATGAGAGAATATTGAGATCACAACGTCCACGAGCAAGTTGGAGACATTCTACGTGACTTTCCTCTGTGATAATTGATTGAAATCCGTGTGATACTCGAGATTCCGTGGGTTGGTAGCTCATCCCGACCATCGCGTGTTTAGAGGACTTCCTTGAACTTGCAGCCTCATTAATTGACGAGTGATATCCTGCAAGAAAACGAACACCTGTCTCACCGTCTGTATGATACACCCTCGTTCAAACGGGACCGATAGTATTCGTCTTCGGAGTGACCAAAGTATCGCTGTTGGTCGCCCAGCAAATACATAATCAAGCTGGGCTTGAATAGGTCTATCGCCTTCCTAATTTATACTTGTCTTTGTTGTTGAATATATCTGGCGGCATGCTTCCGGACGATGTGGATCCGGCTGAGCGTTGTCTTTTTCTCCTTCTCTACCTTTGTTCGTGGGCCAAAGAAACATCTTTTAAATATGCGCCCAAAGGTTATTTGGCTATCGGAGCTGAGTTAGCCGCGGCGGCGTTCTTGAGACCCTTTGGCACGTGAACGGAAGACGGTATGGTTATGTACGTGTGCGAACGACAAAGAGCTTACACTAAGGCCTTGCTTCAAAAGACGAGAATGATCGCCATGGGCTGAATAGACCTTTCCCCCGCATGCCCACTTATTTATTTGGCTTCTGTTTGTGAGGAAAATGTGGGGTAAACGTATACAATGCGGGGCGGTGACGGCTTTCCGATTGTGACCGTCTATTTCAGGGTCAGGGAAATGGGTCCCTCCCCAAATCGCAAAGGTGATTGTTTTTATTCGACAAGATGCACTTGGTAATCTCTGCACGGGATCTGGGCGATAGGAATATATTAACCTGGGGGGTGTTTACCCGAAAGGGGGAGAGGACAAGAAACTAACGGACGTCGAAACATCGTCACCGCCTACAACCTTGCCTATCTCATCTTGCCTGACGAAAACGCGAACGACAGCGAAGTCCCACACCGGGGAAGGAGGGACTAATACAAGAGAGAGAATTAAAGTGATCACGCCGGGTGCAAGAGGTGAATTGGGATGGCCGGTGAAATGCCGTTAAGCTAAGTGGAAGGGGAGGGAAAAGGGTGATAAGAAACCCCCTTAGAACCTAGTCCTTAAGTACGATGCGTTACAGCTGGGAGGTTGGATTAAGACGCGACGGCTCCAATTACAGAGATTTTGGCTTCGAGCTACCGCGGAAGCGGAGGCTAGAGGCAACTTCTAAGCGAAGCACGAATATAGGGGGAAGGTGGACATCGAAGCAGCGGCGGCATCCAGCGATGGAGTAAAGATATATATCGTGATTTGTGTTAGGGACCCTAGCTGTAGCTATAGTTACGACCTGCTCAAACCCGATTCCCTTGTCGATTGAATCATCCAGCCGTGGGGCTTTCCCCTACTAGACCTTGAAAGTCCGGTTTCGGTCGGAGAAGCGACCCGGGGAGAAGGGATGATGTTAGGCTTCTGAACCCGAGCAACCAGTAGAAAGTGCTGATTCGGAGCACCAGTTATGCTAAACCAATTCTCATCAGTAAATTGTCAGACAAATCCATAGAATGGAAGGGCGTGTCGATGGCAAACTTTCAGGACCCCACGAGCGCGCCCGCGAACAAAGCACTTACTCACTGCCACCGCAAGGGGGTTGATTCAGAGAAGAAACAAATCGATTCTATTAAACGCTCATTGAGTTGTAGCATGGCTGGAATTACCGTATTCCTTTTGTTGAACTCGTGCTGCAGGAGAATCGCAGTTTATCACTCCTTTTATCTGCATGTGACGTCTGAATTCTAGTTCAAGAAGAGTATATGCAAGTGTTCACCACCCGCCATCCTTCACCAACGTTAAACGGAAAGGTCCCCTGACTTCTCGTAGATAGTGATGCTGCAAGGTCGATCTTGCATTTCAAACCTCAGGGGCAGCCTGGGAAACCGGGCATGGCCGCCGGAAGAGCCGGCGACACGGAGGCAAAGTTATCCCACATCTCATTGCCCAACACGAGGTGCAACCACCTTCGCTTCTCTTCCTATCGTCCCCCACCAGGATCCAACTATCCTGTCTAAGCAATGTCTACGATGGATTCTACGGAACAGAAGATCTCCAGCGCGCAAGCCGTGGTAAGCGCCCGCGTGGTCCAATTTCGAATATCTCCGTTGATGGTGCCGTTGCCTCTCAGGACGAGGAATACGAGAAACTCGCAAGGTTCCATGTCAACTCTCGGAGAATCGTGCTCGTCGGCGACAAGGATCCGCCCGAGGGAGGGTTTGGTGTCGTTAGACGGGCCGAGCTGTATCAGTCCGCCTATCTCCCAACGTGGCTTGCCTCACGTCGAGATGGCCCACCACAAATAGTGGCCGTCAAACAGATCAAAATAACCAAGATGTCCAATACGCCGAGGGTGAAACGAGTGAGTGCCGCACCGTCTTGGTACTTTCCGGCAGCTGAAGTCAATCCTTGCCAGGCGTTCACGAGGGAAATGTTGGTGTGGTCAAGCCTCGCGACGCATCCTGGGATCGCCAAGTTTCTCGGCTTTTACGCCGACTTTGAAAACTCGAAAGCATGGTTGCTCTCACCATGGGAGCCCAATGGGGATGTTAGTGAATTCGTCAAGAAGCACAACCTGGAAGTTCCCGAAAAGCTATCGCTGGTGCGTGGCGCTAGGAGCATCACGATTGTCACTTCAGCTCGCTAATCACTTCGTCTTAGATTTACGATACCATCGACGCGTTGACGTTCCTTCACCAACTGGAACCACCGGTTTGCCATGGCGACATCAAATCGGTAAGCCTGGACCTTCCCGAACGAAGATTTTTCAGTCGCTGAATGCACCACTCGTTCTAGGCGAATGTCCTGGTCACCGCCGATTGTAAGGCCCGTCTGTGCGACTTTGGTCTCGCGCGACTGCATGAAGACGGTGGTTTTGGAAGACTGGAGACATCAACGGGCAACAAAGGGTCCATTCGTTGGTGCAGTCCGGAACTCATCGATGGTGCACCGCGTGCGCCGACTAGCGACGTGTATGCTTGGGCCTGGCTGGTTTGGGAGGTCCGTACCCCTGTTATCCTTCACATTTGCGCTCGACGGTAACATTTACCGACCAAGTAGATCATGACGGGGAACTTGCCTTATGGGGAAACTTCCGCCGACTACGCTATCATCCGCAAGATCTTTGAAAGCCCGTTACCCCAGGTTGATGGAGCGTCCCGCCTTAGCGATTGCCTTCAGCTTTGGGATTTGACGATGAGGTGTTGGAACGTTGATCCTCAAGAACGACCGACGGCTAGGATGTGCAAAACCACAGTCACCTATCTCGTAAGCATCCCCGACACCCCATTCTCGTCTATAACATCTCTGATATCCGCGTTAAAACTTAACAGCCTCGCTGCACTCCCACCCCTACGAATGCCGATCACCAAATCCGATCGGCCGCCCTGCTGGAGAACCTCGGTCATCTTGAGAGTTGGAAAGGAAACCTTGAGAAGAGCTCTGTATATCTCGACGAAGCCCTGCGACTCTATCAGGAAGAAGCGGATACCAAAGGCATAGCCAGCGTTCTCCAGAAGCAAGCTGCCGCGGCATATCGTGCTTCGAACTTTGGCCAAGCCGTCTCCACCGCAACCGCTGCCCTCGAGCACTTTCGGAATCTCAAAGATCCCCTTTGCATAGCGGACGCGTCATACACTCTTGGAGACTCGCTTTACATGCGAAACCAGATGGACGAAGCCCTGCGAGTCCTGCACCAAGCCCTCGAAATATATCGTACGCATGGAAACGATGTCGGTGCAGCACTATGCTTAGAGAGAATCGGCTCACTCCAGAGGATGGAAGGTCGGCTAGATGAGGCGCTGTCCACAGTGGAGGAAGCCGTGGTAGTCGCGTCCCGGGCGGGCGATAGCTTTGCAGTCGCCAAAGCCCTCAAAACCATGGGAGCCGTGCACCATGGCCAGGGTAATTTTGACAGGGCTGCTGAGGCCTTCTCGAAGGCTCGTCCGATTGCTCAGAACATTGGGTGGTATGCGGGTTTGAGCGATATTGGGCAGCGGTTGGGCGACGCAAAGATGCGGTTTGGCGAGTATGATGAAGCTGAAGCACTCATTCAAGACTCTATTTCAATCGCCCGACAATTTAGAACACGATTTGATCTAGCATGGGGGCTCAGGCTTCTGGGACAATGCTTTCGGGAACAATCAAAACTCGACGAAGCAGTGTCAGCATTTGGGGAAGCGTACCTACTTTTTCAAGAATTGTCACGACCAGAGGACTCGGTGCAGATTGCGTCTACCCTCGTGGAATTGAAACGTAGTCATGGTGATTGGGATGGCGCGCTCTTTTGGCACGATCACATCATCGTCGTGTATCGTAGCCAGAAAGACCATTGGAACGTGGCAGTTCACGTGGCACAGAAGGCGGAGATCTTGGTGGCGGCGCAGCGGTACGACGAGGCGGCATTGCATTTCGAAGCCACCATCGTGACTTCCATTGAGAACGGGTTCTCCTGGACCTGGGAGCTGGGGCAACTGTGTGCCATTCGGAAAACGGGCATGAAGTGGGAACGTCGGTTACCTCTGTTGTGCAATCTCAAGAAGCTACAGCGACGACAGCCACAACTTTCTACGGCCACTCTCAAGTTTCCGATCTTTTTCAACCCTGGAGAACCGTAATCGTTCGTCTCCCGGCTATGAAGGTTTCAAAATGAGCCATCCTCTCCATCCACCCCCGGCCACGCGCGGGCGGAAACGACCATGTCCGTATATACTGCATGTACTATTTCTTCCAACTTTATATGTACACTAGCCTCTGTAATCGCTCGTAAGTGATCTACATGTGTACACTGCCAAAGGTGTCAGTCGTCGCGGTGCCTCGCCACCACATCCTCAACACTTCAGCGAAAGGCCTCGAAGAAGCAGCGATGAGGGCTCAAGTGAAGCCAGAGTTCCGGCCCATCTTTGAACGAAGGCGAGCTCCATCAAGAGTGAGGTGTGGCACAACTGCCGCGAGAGCGAGGCAAGTGGCTGATGAGAGCGTCGTTAGAGCGGCCTGGGACTGGCTCGAAGCTGGTGTAAAGTTTTGGGAAGAGAAAGAGAAAGAGCGGTTGGGCACAACCGGTGCCAAAGTGGGGACAACGGCGACGGCGTAGAAAGAGGGACCTGAGGTGAACGTATACTCTACCTTACCCTGACCGAAGGGCGAACTCAAGGCGTCGTGACCTGAAGAAGCTACTGCTCGAGTCGTTTTTCTGGATTGAGCATATCGCTATTGGCTCAGTTTGGTCGAAGGGACTCGCCCCCACCCACCCTAAGCATGACTTGACAGCCTAAGGCCCTGATCTACACTTGGATAAAATATCTTTGTTCTTTGTGGATTTAATAATTACTAGACCTCCCCTATAACGTGTATGCTAGCACAATGTGTCTAAAGGCATAGGGCCTTTAAATTGTCGCTCCTGTCTCGCTGAGCAGGCTGCTCGCCTCGGCGCAAGATTGCCATCCGAAGGGTGCACCCGAGCCGTTTCTACTGCATATGGTCATACCCTTTAAATGTTGTCAAACAATCGACTCACTGAAGCTTCGCCTGCTCGGAACCCGATGGCCGTCCCGATGCACCCGATGGGAATCAAAGTGCACTGGATACCCCAATAGGAGAACCTGTTTTGAGGTTAGAACATCTTGTCTCAGTGGGATCGTAGGCCACAGATTGGAAGGACAAGCAATTTGACTAGGCTAAACCGGAAAGGAGTGTGCCCCGCCACCTCGACTTCCCCCAAATCACAACTTATCACCAATGGAGGTGTTAAGCGTGGGCTGGCAACAAGGATTTGTCCTTTCTTTCCCTACAAGTTATCCGATTGATAACTGTATTGATGAGCGTAGGGTAGGAGAGGCAGCTCAGCGGAAAAAAGTGGAGACTGCGAGGCAAAAAGATGTTTAGGTCTTAGCCGAAAGACTTTCTCGCAAGGATGATCGACATGGGCCGAACAGGCCTTTCAACCCATGCCCCTCCTACTGAATTTTCGGTTCCTGCGGGAGAGACAAGTGGGGTAAAACTAAATGCGGCGTGGCGCGGCGGCGCATCCATCATCACGTGGAGTTGAAAGAATGGGCGAGGCGTCTTTGTCTCTCTCCATTCAGGCCTAGTCGAGGCGTTCCGGGGGTCTAGGATCGTCGAGCTCTTTGTTTTTCATTCAGAGTAAAGCCGTAAGTATCTCGCGATCTCCTTACGGATCCGGAGGTAAACCTTTCTCTCGGTTGCTCTCCGTCTGTGCGCGTGAAAATGGGTTGGGCAACACGAGCCAATTTAGCTTCATGGGGTGGTTCGCCTTTGAAGTTGGGCGGTGTTAAAAGGGGAAGGGGGAAAGCCTACCTTCGAATGGATGTACGTCTGATCACGAATGGGTGTAGCAAGGTTCTGAGGGGCACAGACGGAGACAGAGATGCGATGCATGTCTTGGGGTAAATTGCACGGGTGTTGATTTGACCTATATGCTTGAACTGCAAAGTACAGCGAATACCTTCACCCTTGAAGTAGGGATTAATGCGGAGAATGGACTGGAAATAATACATTCAGTTGTATGGCCCGAAGGATTGGGACGGTCAGAGGACTCGGAAGCCTGCTGAAGGGGAGGATACAATGTCACAAAAAACTCATTCTCAAGCAGCATGCGTTACTGATTTGAGGCCAAAAGTGACGGCCCCAGCCCCGGAGAGTTTGCCCTTCAGAGGCGGAGGAGATCGAAGTTTTAGGGTGCGGCGCAAAGTACCGGTCGGACATGTGGGCTGGAAACGGAAGCAGTGACGTCATACGACGGTGACCAAACACGGTTCGTCTTTTGTTTTATGAACCTGGTGGTTACCTGCTTCTCGCTACGGCGGCTTTCCAGTCCCCTCGATCGGGTGAACCTCGAAGACGTCAGCGCATTGGTACGGCATACTAATAGGTCGCGCACTTTTTATCATGCTCATGTGCATCGGATACGTATCACATGTAGGAACCTTGGGCACTAGAAGTGTACTCACGTGGAGGGAAAGTGGAAGATCGTAAACCGAATACTCCTTTCTTCCGCTTTTCCCTCTATGTTTACCCCGTTCGGAATATGAATTGCAGGCTTGTACCAGTGCGAGCGAAAGAGAGCCAAGCCCGAGGTCTTCTGAACAGCGTCGTCAATGGCAGGAGGATGATCGACATGAGCCGAATGTACCTTCCATCACGTGGGTAAACTAAACACGATGTGGGCAGCGCACCATTTGTCACGTGGAGTGGAAAAACAAGGACGGGTCTGGGTCTCCGTCTGGTACCAGGGTCGAGGCAATCCTCATTGAAGGCAAAGATGATGCGAACCGTGAAATTGAGTTTCGGCTCCGAAAGTTCCAAAGAGATCCATTTTCTGCGTCTGTGTGTATTGCATGCACGATTGTCTGTTTCTGTATGTGAGTATTCACGTGATAACACGGCAAATAGTATACGAGAGCAGAACTTCCAAACGATGTTCGGCCTCGCGGTATGTCGTCGCGGCAAGTTACAAGCGTTCCGACGACGGACGGGTCTTCAAGGAAGGTACCACGAGCTGCGACAGGAGCACCGAAAATGCGCTTCCTGGCTTACCTGATTCTTGCACGCAGAAAGACTTCCCGCCGTTGAGCTACTTTCGTACTTTGGTGTGACACTCGGTATGCCACTTGAAACCACAGTACGAACGATGGTGATGTTTGGGTCTCCTCAAGTGCCACGGGGTAGGCTGGGAAACGCCGCATCCTTGGAAGCCTTGGCAATATTGAGAGAACCCGATGCTTGCCGGCGGCCGCAACGTTGACACCGTACCACCACCTCTCACTTCACTCTCCTTCCTCGACCACCAGGCTATAAACGAGACCGGCTTCCACGATGTCCACGACGCAATCTACGGAACACGGGAGTGCCCTCGCACAAGCAGTAGTAAGCGCCAGTCTGGTCCAGTTTAGCACCTCTCCGATGATGCGCTCTCTTCCTTCCAGGACGAAGAATACGAGAAACTCACAAGGTTCTATCTTGACCGTGGGAGAACTGTTTTGATAGACGCCAATTATAGGAGAGAGGGAGGGGTTCGGTATCGTTCGACGAGCCGAGCTGTATCACTCCGCCTATCTCCCCGCTCGGCTGGCTCCACGGTTATATGCCCACCACAGTTGGTGGCCGTCAAACAGATCAGAGAATCAAATTTTGCTACTATGACGAGGGTGAAACGAGTAGGTCCTGGCACCTCTTATTACTATCTGGTGGCTGAAATCGAAATTTCGCAGGCGTTCAGTAGGGAGATGTTGGTGTGGTCGAGTAGCGAGGCACATCCCGGCATCACCAAGTTCCTCGGGTTTTACGCCGAATTCGAGCACTCGAAAGCATGGTTACTGTCACCATGAGAGCCCAATGAGAATGTTAGTGAATTCGTCAAGGCTCACAATACCGAAGTGCCTGTTAAATTATCGCTGGTGTGTCATGAAGGAGCATGATTATTGTTCGATCAGCGGGCCAATTATCTCGACTTAGGTCTACGATACCATAGACGCGTTGGCTTTCCTTCACCAGCTGAACCCGCCGGTTTGCGATGGCGACATAAAATCCGTAAGCCAAACCCACTTGGATAAGGAACCGTCGGTCGCTGAATGCACCACCCCTTCAAGGCTAATGTTCTGGTCAGTGCTGATTATAAGGCCCGTCTGTTCGACTTCGGTCTCGCACTACTCCACGACGATAGCGGGTTTAAATGATTAAAGACGTCAAGAGGCTCCAAAGGATCGGTCCGATGGATTAGTTCCGAAATCATTGATGGCGCACCGCGAGCCCCAGCTAGCGAGGTGTATGCATTGGCCTGGCTGGTTTGGGAGGTCTGTACCCCTTTTATTCTTTCGCGTTGTGCTAAATGGTAACGTCTATCGATTTGCATATCATGACGGGGGATCTACCTTATGAGGAAACCTCTAACGATTACGCTATCATTCGCAAGATCTTCGAAACCCGCCCTGCTGGAGAACCTCGGTGACCTTGAGAGTTGGAAAGGAAACCCTGAGAAGGGTCCTGTATACCTCGACGAAGCCCTGAAACTCTGTCAAGAAGACGCGGATATTAGGGGCATAGCCAGCGTTCTCCGGAAGCAGGCTGCCGCGGCAGGTCGATATGCGGACTATGGCCAAGATGGCCAAGCCCTTATCACGGCCACCGCTGCCCTCGAGCACTTTCTGAGTCTCAAAGATTCTCTTGGGGTAGGGGATGCGTCATTCTGGCCCGGTGGTTCGCTCGTTATGCGAAACCAGTAGGACGAATCCTTGCCAGTCCTGCACGAAGCCCTCGAAATATATCGTACGCATGGAACGACGTCGGCGCCGCACTATGCTTCGAAAGAATCGGCGTACTTCAGTGAATGAAGAACCAGATAGACGAGGCGCTGTCCACACCGGAGGAAGCCGTGGCGGTTGCGTCTCGGTCGGGTGATCGATTGGGAGTGGCTAGAGCACTCGGAACCATGGGAGTTGTGCACCTCGACCGGCATGATTTTGACATGGCTACCGAAGAGTTCTTGAAGGCTCGTCCGATCGCTCAGAACATTGGATGGTATGCTGGTTTGAGCAAAACCGGACGACAAATCGGTCTCATAAAAATGCGATCGGGCGATTACCGTGAAGGTGAAGCACTTCTTCAAGACTCGGTTTCAATTGCCGACAAGCTAGCACACGGTGGGAGCTGTCCCGGGGGCTCAATGATCTGGGCGAATGTTTTCAGAACCGATCAAAAGTTGACGAGGCAACGTCAGCATTGAGGGAAGCGTGTCTACTGTTTCAAGAGTTGTCACGACCGAAGGAATCGGTGCGGGTTGCTTCTGCCCTCATGAAACTGAAAAGTAGCCAAAGTGACTGGAATAGCACGGCCTTTTGGCACGATCACATCATCGCTGTCCGTCGGAGCCAGAAAGAGCATCGGGAGGTGGCGAATCACCTCGAATGGAAGGCGAATATCTTGGTGAAAGCGCAGCGATACGACGAGGCGGCATTGCATATCAAAGCCGCCATCGTAATCTCTATAGAGAACGGGTATTCGTGGAACTGGGAGCTGAAGCAACTGTGCGCCATCCCGAATACGGCCATGAAGTGGGAGCGTCGGTTACCTCTCTTGTGCGATCTCAAGAAACGCCAGCGGCGGCAGCCACAGCTTAGAAAAGCCACTCTCAAACTTCCAATCTCCATCGGCCACTGACAATTGTGATCGCTTCCGTTTCCGCTCTCGACGCTGCAAAGAGATGCATCGTGTACATCATTCCTCGTCCCCGTCTGTATATAGTGCATGTACACGAGTAGTCTTTCTGTTACAACAAATATATATATATAGCGGTGCCGACTAGCCAAAAGATGCGAGCTGTCCCTGTACCTGGTTGCGGAAGCGTCAATATCTCACATTGGACGTCTCGCTCTGTTTAGCCCAAGAGCGTGCCATCCCATTCCACGCCGGAAACCCCGGCACGGCACGGTCGAGCCGTTCTAGTATAAGAACTCGTTCACAACCCTATTCCGCGCTAGGACTACAACTGCCCGGAGGGCAATTGATGCTTCAGTTGACATGGAGTGCGCTGTGCTTCACTCCTTCCCCTTTTGGCCAGTCCTGAGCCTGTTTGCCCATTCTACGTATCCCGTTCGAACCCCATACCCGTTATGTCGCAGGATATGTGCTTCAACTCACTCCGTTCGAACGGTACTCCAAGCAACGATCGAGCGGCCAAAGGATTGTGATTAAATCCAAAAAGGCCCTGTTGTGGGAAGCATTGGGCTTCGCCGTACGAGGTTCGCATTCGCAACCACCTGTCGGGGTTCCTATTCCACGCCAACTCGAGCAAAGGAGTTCCTTGACTATCTACGTCAGTGAAGATCAGCTTCTCAGCGAATGTCAACTACAGAAGATGTTGAACGGAGAGCGGCGAGGGTCCAAGCTGTGGTGGGCGTGACGTCGGTCCAAACACGAATTTACTCTGACAAGTGCCCGCTTATGTAGGACGAGGCATACGAGCGACTGCGAACATTCGAGGTCAATCGCCGAAGGATTGTTCTGGCCATAAATGACTCTAAGTGCTCAGGAGGTTACGGGGTTGTGCGGTAAGCCAAGCTTCACTCATCAGCATACCTACCCACGTGGCTGGCTTCGCGTCGATATGGCCCTCCTCAGCTCATCGCTGTCAAGCAAATCAAAATATCAGAGGTGGACAACATGTTTGATGCGAAAAGGGTACGTTGTCCCGTTGGGTTCGTTTGGTCGGATCGCTGAGTTTCATCCTCGCCTAGGCGTTTACCAAGGAGTTGTTAGTCTGGTCTGGTCTCGGAGCGCATCCGGGCATTGCCAAATTCCTGGGATTTTATGCCAACCTCGACCGCTCTGAAGCCTGGCTACTCTCTCCATGGGAACCATATGGAAACGTTGCCGAATTTATCCTGAAGCAGGAGTTGGAGGTGCCAGAAAGGCTGTCGCTCGTGAGTGTCCAGGACTTGGGGGGGGGGGGGGGTCGGCAGCTCACGAAACAAATACCACTAGGCATATGATACAGTTGATGCTTTGGCCTTTCTTCACGGGCTTGACCCACCAGTGTGTCATGGAGACATCAAATCTGTAGGAGTCAATCCCGTGCTCTGAATTCATATTCTGAAACTTCACTACTCTCCTCCTGAAGGCGAACGTCCTCGTGAATTCCAACTGTAGGGCAGTCCTATGCGATTTTGGCTTAGCGCGGTTGCACGAAGACGGCGGTTTCAGGAGGCTGGAGACCTCAACAGGATTCAAGGGGTCCATCCGTTGGTGTAGTCCTGAGGTCCTCGACGGTCAACCGCGGACTCCGACTAGCGACGTGTATGCCTGGGCATGGTTGGTTTGGGAAGTTAGTCCATACACCTCCGAGGTCTTTAGACCAGGTATTGACGAGGAATGCATCCAGATTATGACGGGCGAACTACCCTACGAGGGGGCTGGAGCCGACTACGTCATTATTCGCAAGATATTCGAAAGTCCTCTGCCACAAGTTAATGGAGAATCCCGCCTCGGGGAATGCCTCCAAGCCTGGGAGCTGATGACGAGGTGCTGGGTGGTGGATCCTCAACAACGGCCGACCGCTAGCATGTGTCGAACAACCCTTACACAACTCGTGAGTGTCTTTGGTGCATCTCTCATGACATAGAACTGTACTTAGCATTTCAACAGCCCCGCTGCCCTCCCACCCCAGACAACACAGATCGGCACATCCGCTCTGCTACCCTTTTAGAAAACATCGGAGACCTCGAGAGCTGGAAAGGAAACTATGCGGAAGGCCTTTCCCATTTGGAGCAAGCTCTACGAATGTATGAGCAAGAAGGCAACGACAAGGGGGTCGCCAGTGTTCTCCGAAAGCAAGCTGTGGTCTATCATCGCCACTCCTACCCCCTCAAGGCTCTCCAAGTCGCCGTAGGAGCTCTTGAAAGGTTCAGAACCCTTAACGACCCCCTTGGGACGGCTGAGATCTTGTATCTCATGGGAAGCTCCCTCACCATTCAAGACAACGAAAAGGAGGCTATGCCTTTCCTGAAGGAAGGGCTTGAAATCTTTCGAGCACATGGCAGCGACGTGGGCGTTGTGCAGTGTCTCGAGAGGATTGGCGAGATTCACAAGCGGGACAGTGAATACGAAGAGGCGACGTCGGCTCTGGAGAACGCCGTAGAAATCGCCCGTCGCTGCGGAGATAAGCTTGGTGAAGCCAAAGCCCTGCTCGTCCTCGCATCGGTGTATTACTACCAAAACGACAATGACAGAGGAGCGTCAACAATCTCGGAGGCCTGTGATGCAGCTCGGAGAATCGGATGGGAACACGGAGTATGCGCCGCTCTACTGCATTCAGGCTTCCATAAGTATTGTCTAGGCTTTTATAGTGAAGGGGAGGAGCTTTGCCGAGAGGGGATCCCGATCGCACGACGCAGCAGCGCGTGGTGGAGACTCGGCCAAGGCTTATCCTATCTAGGACTTTGCCTCGAGGGACAAGGACGACTTGACGAAGCGGCCGACGCATTCGAGGAGGCATGCTCAATGTACCACAAAATCTCAGTTGACGATTTCGAATCTGCGCGTTCGGCCTCCCACCTCGTGAAGATCAAACGCAAGCAAGGCAAGATGGAGGAATCACTTCCTTGGTTCGATCGAATCATTGCCGAGTATCGTAAAGTTGGGCAGCTCTATGACGTGTTCGATCATTTGGACGAAAAGGCAGAGGTCCTCATGACGCTCGGACGATACGATGAGGCGGCACTACATCTCGAAACGGCTCTAGCCGTTGGCATGGAGTGTGGGTACTACTATGGCCATGTACGGCATAAATTGAGCCGTATTCCGAAGACGGTCATAAAGTGGGAACATCGAAAACCCTCCAAACTAAGGCCCACCAGAACTCCCCCAGTCAGCCCGACCTCGCCTCTGCGATGTGACCTACAGCGGCTTCAGCGGCGGATACCTCAACTCACCACTGCAAGTCTCAAGCTTCCAATCAAGCCTGACAACAGCTAAAGTGCGTAGCCACCTCCCTACCTATGCATCCAGGTCACGTTTGCAGCCAAACCTCGTCGTTATCGCATGTATGTAGCACTAGGACTCCCAATTTAGTATTAACCTTGTGTTATTAACCTTATATTATCCCCATCTGGTATGTGATGGTCTTCATGCGAATTGTTCTTACCAGCTGTCACGTGGGGTGGAGGTGCAGTCTCCTATAAATTCACACATGTTCAAAATGCCAACCACCTTTGCTCCTGAACGTTAATCGCATGAAGCTCACGGAGAAGCTATCGCAAAGGGACGGCCAAACACCCTTCTTTACTTTCGAGTTCTTCCCTCCACGAACCGACCAGGTGGGTTCGCTACCTTGCCGAATGTCTAATGAGGGGGGAACTGGTCATGAAGCTCATTAGAGCCAGTGCTATAGGGTTTTACTAACCTTCTAGCACGGATCTCAAGACTAACCCCACTTGATCCATTGGCAATCAGTGTTACATGGGGTGCTGGTGGATCAACGCGCGAGCGTACCATGGACCTTGCGGGCATGAGTCAAGCGCGATTTGGTGTCGACATGATAATGCATCTGACATGTACAAATATGGAGCAAGGGATGGTTGAGGAGGCTCTTCGAGTAAGCAAGAAAACCTCAAGTCGCGGAAGCAAAATCTCACTGGCACTGTAGGAAGCGAAGGACCGGGAAATCACCAACCTGTTGGCACTCAGGGGCGGTGAGACCAATGCCCATCGCTCTACCTCCTGTCAAATTGACAAGACATACTTTAGACCCGCCTCGAGGATCCGAGTTCTGGCTTCCAATTGATCCTCGATTCACTCATGCTATTGACCTTGTCAAGTACATCAAGTCGAGCCCGGAGTTCGCGGACTTCTTCTGCGTTGGTGTGGCGGGTGGGTCTCGTTCTTCCTTTCTAATCCGATCCACATTCCTAAAGAATTCTTTCCTAGGCTACCCTGACGGACATCCAGACGGCCTGCCTCTCGATGCACAGATGCAACACCTCAAGGCCAAAGTCGACGCTGGAGCCGATTACATCATCACCCAATTATTCTACGACGTTAACAATTTCAAGGATTGGGTGAGGCGCGTCAGGAATGCTGGTTAGTCGATTTTTCCGATCGGCTCGGGTGCTAGCCTAACATCAATTGTTGATCAGGAATTACCGTTCCCATCATCCCTGGTGTGATGCCAATTCAAAACCACACGTCGTTTCTTAGGATGGCCAAGCTCTGTGGTGCCAAAATCCCCCCCGAAGTTACAGCAGCTTTAGAATCAATTCGAGTTTGTGTGCTCCATGAATCTGCTCTAAATCTTATACTCACGGGAACCGAACACAGAACGACGACCAGAAGGTCAAAGACTATGGGGTCGAGCTAGCCATAACAATAGTCAAAAATATAACAGAGGACGCAGCCCTAGGGATTCGAGGTGTACATTTTTGCACATTAAATCTGGAAAAGAGCGTCAGGAGGATACTGGACGCTCTTGGCTGGACGCACGAATCCCACCGGCCCAGGAACCAAATCATCGACGTACGACGCTCCCCCTTGATCGACCACGTCATCATCTCACTCTTCTTTTTCAATAAATTCTATGCTCCAGAGTGCCCCTGCAGAACCTCATCTACCGAGTCAAGTTGCTATTTCACCCGAGCATGCTTCAAAGGTTGCAGTCTCAGCCTTGTCAAACCCGCCGGCTTCGCTATCTGTTCCTCAGTCGTCAGAACAGGAGGAGGGTTCTACCGCAACAGACCTTGCCGGAGTGAGCTCTACCTGGGATGAATTCCCTAATGGACGATTCGGAGACCCAAGTAGTCCTGCGTATGGTGTTGGGTCGGGTGATCAGTGGGACCCTGGAGCAGGTGGCTTGGGTGTTTCTGTAAGTCTCTTATGCAGTCTGCCGTTTGGTCGAGGTGTAGGTAATTGATAAGCTGATTGTACATTTCCCAGCGTGCAGAAGCTATTACTCAATGGGGCACTCCAACCTCGATCGAAGACCTCAACGCGATGTTCACCCGGCACCTTAATTCGGATCCACGCACTCCAACGACGCCGTTCTCGCCGGACGCTCTTCTTGCAGAGTCCCGCATGATATTGCCACAACTTTTGGAAATGACTCTCAAAGGGTGGTGGACCGTTGGCTCTCAGCCTGCCGTCGACTCGGCTCCCTCAAACGATGAGATCGTTGGGTGGGGACCCGCTGGTGGCTATGTTTTCCAGAAGGCATTTGTAGAATTTTTCTGTGACGAAGGCGCGCTACGACTGTTAGAAGCCAAGATAAGGAGGGAGATTGGATGGGTAACCTGGTATGCAGCAAATTCTCAGGTAAGGGATGTGGAATAGTTCGGCGACGGATCGGGTCTCAGACAGTTGAACCCATTAGGATGAATTCATAACCAATCTAAGTGACGAGGGCAGAAACGCCGTGACATGGGGAGTTTTTCCTGGGCAAGAAATCGCTCAGTCTACTACAATCGAGCGGGCGTCGTTCTTGACATGGAAGGCAAGTTAGGGTCACATTGCTATGGGCCCCTGTCTGACACTGGGGTTGCTTGCTCTTAGGAGGAAGCCTTTAATATTTGGTCTCAGTGGGCACTGCTATACCCCCCAAACTCCGATACGAGGATCTTGTTGGAGAAAATGCGAGGCACCCGTTGGCTAGTCAGCATCGTGCATCACAACTTCAAAGAGCCTAATGCCCTTTGGAAGTTGTTACTCGAGCAGTAATGTTGAAGGGAGATTTTCTTAAGGATACCGTATGTGATTGGATGTTTCTGGGTCGCTTTAATATGACGGTGTATAGTGAGGCCTTTCTCAGTGGTGGGAGGTTCGGGTGAACCGCAGGTTGGTTTTTTGGTTCGCCCAGCATTCTTGTTGGGCTTGAAAGTTTTATGCTAAACTCCCGAATGATAGCGAAAAGACGTGAATTCAAAACTTTGTATGCGGTCACATTCGTTGGAATAAGTCGTCTACAAAAGGGTGCCGGTTGGCCTCCGTGGCTCCAGTCGACCGGACACAGTTAGAGACATTGAGAGTAGCTAGAGATAAATAATCAGTATACTTGAAAGATTGGTCGTGTAGGGTGTAACGCACTAATCGTTGGAGTATTTGCAAGTCCAAGGTGATTGACAAACCTTAGGACCAGTATACTAAATTGGAGGGGTCAGGAGACTGACGAGAAGTGTCAAACGGACTTTACTTACGTCTTTTCCGCCACACTGTCCCCAGTGAGTCTGCTGAGCTCCAGAAGGTGTAGTCGTTGTGGTTTGTTGGGTGGTGGTGGTGGTCGGACCAGGGGTAGTGGTAGGAAGAGATACTGGGCCCGAGCCGCTGTAGACCGCGATACGATTGACCGCACCACAGAAAGCTGTACAAGACCAAAAGAAGTTAGTTCTTCGGTATATACACAACTTCTATATGAGAGTCTTACAAGCCGGGTCGCCGTCGCAAGCAAGATTGCACGAGTAGCCGGAAGAGAACTTGGACGTGTTGATACTGTTACCGCAGGAGCACGTGCTCTTGTTCTTGAGACCAGCGTAGGTGTAACCGCTGGTGCCACAATAGTTCAGGCACTTTTCGACCGTCATTGCGCCTGGGGTGTATTTGGGACCTGTGAGAAGAGACTCGCCGTTGTTTTCACTAGCGCAGCCAACGGGAGTCCATCCCGAGATGTCTTTCCTTAGGAAGCTGACATCGCTCAAGGCGAGGGTCGCGGTAGGAGCACCACACCCAGAGGCCTGGGTTGCTCGCGCAGGACCTGGTTGGACTGCGTTGCAACCTGGGAGGGATGGTAGCCCTGTGAAAAGGGCGATGAGTAAAGTAGGTCAAGGAACCCAAGGTGTAAATTAACTCACATCCGTCGATTTCCTCGTCAACGCGGTTGGGCTGGGCACAATCGTTCATTTCCTGTTCCGAGCGAGAGGTGACGACTGGGCAAGATGAGACTTGTCCACCTTGATCGGTACATTGCGCCATGGCCCTCTTCAAAACATCCTCGGGCCAACCCATCATATAATCTGCGTGATACCCATAGCCAGTGCTAACGATTCGCCGGTCAATTATCCGGCTAGAAGAACAGCAATAGCGAAAGAGGACTCACGGATCGCCCATGCTCCAAACAAATGGTGACTGACCATTAACCCACTCATTATCGAAAGGTTTGGTGTCCCAGACAGTTTCGAAGAACAGAAGAGGGATGGTGACAGGATGAGTTGAAGGGCAGCCAGTACCAAAGTTGCCGAAACTAGAACCAGTAGCATATCGGACGTGGTCCTTTGGGCGGGATCAAGTTAGTGGATCATATGATGGTTATCTATGGTAGTATTGGACGGACCTTGTGGTTGGGAGTATCGATATTCTTTCCGTCCCAGCAAGTGGGGAAATTGATTTGTGAGCGGATCCCACCAGCGCATTTGGTAGTTGGCATGCCGTGGGTATCGGGTCCGTTACCGGAGCTGTCGTCTTGGAGACAGCGGAAGGTGATCGAGCGAGAGTCGTCGACTTGGTCGCTGTACGAACGCAGGAAGGGGTCTCCAGCGATCATGCGGAAGTTCTGTTTCCGAACAAAGACGAGGGTGTTGAGATTGCTACGGCCTTGCCATTGTAGCTCGGGCCTTTTTTTCTCTCACCTTAGGGAACGATGTAACGGTTCCAATTTGAATGTAGTAGACGACCATTCCTGCGTTGGGACTGCCAGTCAAAGGACCGGGGCGTTGCGCGACCTATGGGGGGAGCAATGCAGAATCAATAATGGATGCGCTACTGAAAGCACAAAGATGAGCCTCACCCGCTTAAAGGTTCCATTCTTAGGCGACTGGAAGTACAGGGTGGGAGACCAGTAGTTGGATTTGTTTTCTTTGATGCTGCAGGTACTGCATGTGGACTGACTCTGGAGGTAATCTGTGTTGTTGGGCATTCCGAAGTCGAAACTAAGATACCAGGTTTAGAAAATGATGAGACGGGCGAGAGTCACTGTGCTTACGAGTTCTAAGTGCGCCATGAACGATTATTGTTGGTTAGCCTCCTTCTCACAGACATGACATTCTAAGAGACTTACTCCGCCAACAACCTGAAGTATAGTTGGTTAGTGAGCTGTCGTTCCATGGAAGAAGCCACAACGTACCTGATGAAGATGTGCTGAGACTTTTCCGGGACTGATGAGCCTATCGAGTAAAGAGTGTCAGACTACGCTCGCGCTCTTGCGCCTACATAAACCTACGGGTCCGACCGTGTCACGGTCAACTGCGCGCAGGGGAAACGGAGGAGGGCATTTGCCTGGAGGGCGGCAAGCGCTAGGGTGGTGAGGATGGGTGTCCACATCGTTTGGGCTGTCGCAAACTGCTTGACTTGAGGAGGACGAGAGACCGTTCTCCTTTTTGTTTTTATACATGATTAACGTCCCTCGGCAAATTTGTCGCTCTTGCTGACAATGGTCTCTAATTTCCTTTTGGAGGAAACAAACTTCAGAAAAACCGTCGTGCCGACGTGGTGTTGACGTTGGATTCGACAAAGTGCAAATCCTCGGATGAGTGTCGCTCTTGATGCGCGTATAGGTACTTCTATCTTGCAGATCACTCTGGTTTGATGAGCCGCTTAGGTGTCCTCATGAGCCAGTTCGGATAGTGGGACAACCCGAGCCGGACTGAACGCCCCTCTTCATTCGACAATGGCCCTGGAAATTTCGCGGATGCAGATACTCCGTCACGCGAGGCTGAAGAAGAACTTCTTGATACAGCGTTTGCGCCTGAAGGAGCTATAAATGCTACAACAAGTCTCGAGAAGCTGAGCGGTAGGTCGCTTGATTCGAGAGTTGGTGTACCGTGCGGCTTCGGGCAAGGAACTTCCCGCTCCACGAGTCCCCTTAGAACTCGGCCACGCCGCCCGTAGATGGTATCGGAAGACTCGAGTATCTCCCGACATATGCCCCGGTCTTGTTTTACCAAGTGAAAAAGAGTGAGACTACCAGCCTGTGGAAGCAGGAAAATAGGTTCAAGTCTTTGTCTTGGCAGGCAAAACCTTCGAAGGTGGGTGAGCGTATGTCTGACCCGAAGTGCACGCGGGCGGCCGGAGAAGGTCAGTACCTTCCAAAGAGCCTTCGTACGATGTAGCAAGGGTCGTTGGTTGAAGAGGTTGATGTTGAGAAGCAAAAATTAGTCCAAAAGATTGCTGGTGGTGTTGAGAGATATCCTGGGTGCGTTGGTGAACAGCGTGCGCCCAAAGACCGAATGCTACGTCGCCCGCTTACGCGTGTTTTTACCCGGGGAGGGTACCTGGGGTTCGGTGTTCGAGCCAAGAATGGATTGGCACAAATGGATCACATGCTCGTTTCACGCCCGGGCCGCCGCTCGTGGCCACGATGTGCGGGGAAACAAGCCTTTCGAGAACTTCGGGAGACCCTACCGAGTCTCGGGGAGCCTCGGGAATGTCTCTGACACGTTATCAGAAGCCCACGCGACAGAGTTCGCACAGGTTCGCATCATTTAGTGCGAGACAAAAAAAGACGTGCATGCCTGTTGGGCTTCAAGGTCGTAGTTCGGAGAGCGGGGGGGCCCGCACTTGAAACCATATGGGGAAGTCAAAGGGCTGTCTTGCTTCAACCATTCTCGTCACACTTCTCAAAAATCCGAGGTAAACCTCCAAGATGAAATTATAGCAAGAAGAATAGGCGGTTAGGAGGAGAGGGCAGATCAGGGGGGTGTGATGGGGTTGGAGATGGTCGATAGCTCGAGTCCCCACCTGATTTTGCGCGCAGGAGTCGGACGAAGGGCGACGAAGAGAGAATGTATACGCGTTGTACGCGGGTACTTTCAGGCGCATTTTGATGCGCTGGACGATCATCAACCCAACTCGCGATCGGAGGGGTTTGATCAGGAGGCTTGGTCAGTGCACTTTGTTTGACTGTGAATCGCATGCTAATCATGATACACCACGATGCCCCCACGCCTTTGAACACACGCTGCCACTTCATCGACATGAGCCATGGCCAAAGCACTAGGGAACCGCATTTGATGAAGAATTAGGTATGTAATTCGTGGAACAGTCCAGCCTGAAGCCTGCCAACAATAGGTGTGCCTTGGGCAACAAGAACGGCGGGGGCCGGCCGCCGCGATGTCGGACTGGAAGGGTACCGCAATGCACCGCCGAGGCGACCTCAAGAACATCCAGAAGACAGAAACTGGAGAGAGAAAAACAGTTTCGGAATGACCGCTCGACTTCGTCAGTCCTAACACGTTTTACGGTCGTGGCGGTTTCATTTCGAATCAGGGATTTTCCATCCACATTGACAACGTCTATCTCCCCTCCACGAAGGGCCCAAACTACGGCAAGGGGTTTCTCGAGACTTCGATGGCCGACCAGATTTCATACCCTGGGGGAGGGCAGTCCAGCTTGCCCCGTTGTTGCTGCACCCAAAGGCAGCGTCGGATCCGTGGAGCACGGCGACATTCATGGGGACGTGCGAATGTGGACGTAAGGCTCGAGAAATTTCCATCAGCTGGACCCGCAAGCGTTTCAACCCCTTTCCACTGGATCTGCAGACGTCAAACTATTCTCGGGCGAGGCGACTTGAAACTGGCGAAATCTCGAGGGCTGGGACCCGCAAGGCAAACGCTTCGACCGCAGTCGGGCGTACAAATGTTCTTTGGTGAGCATCCCTCAAGACAGTCATTACAGGTCGAACGCAAAGCGATGAACCGCAGCGTTTGCATCGACCACGCTGCGAAGCAATATGGCAGCGACCCGTCGTGGTTATGCGTCTAAGCAGATTTTCGGCGGGATCACCAAAAAGAACTAGTGGGGCTCTACGTCGCCATTATCCTGTCAATTAGGCTGCAGTTTCACAGATAATTGGGGCCAATGGCACGCCAAGCTGTGGAGCACCAATCAAGAGATAACGACCAGACGCCACAGTATTTCCCAGCACGTGATAATATGTGACATAAGCCTCCACCGGGCCGTCGAGGGCGGAATTAGCTGAGTAAGGTCAAGCTGATCTCGAGCGCCCACCGATTGCCGGGCAGAGGTTGGTGTGACCGAATCCATGACGTGTCCCTCGTAGCTCCTCATGCAGAGCACGCAGGAGTTTGCTGCTACTGTCGGAGTCGACGAGGACCCGCATCAACCTAGACGTCTAGGTCTAACATGCCATGGACGGTGTAGACGATGCTGGCTGACGACGGAACGGATATTTCATGCCGGGACGACGGTGCCGAATGGGAAGGAATGTGTGAGTCCCTTCATCTCTTTTGGGGGGGAACTGATAACCGGGGGAAGTTGAGACGTCTTTTCAGAAACAGATATAAGAGCTGACACCTCCACCGGGTACGCGGCACCTCAATAGTCGAATCTCCAACCTCCACTCTCCCTCACTCCCCCCTCTACCTTTGGCTCTCTGTAATCTAATGGCACTGCTTACCCGGTCACCTCCATCACCGGATTCACCTGATCACGAAAAGCCACGATTCCCTTGCGCGTAAGCTTCATCGCCTCCTAGTCAAAAATTCAATTCCTGCTCACCGGCGGTACCTGTTTCCAGAACGTGCGGCGCACAGTATTCGCGTCTTGAATACCTTCGTCGCCATGAACGAAAGCATACAGAACACCGTCCATTCTCTTGTTCTGACTGCGCAAAGACTTTTGCTAGGAGGTACGTACATGTGGGCAATTTGGGGACGCCTGCCGTTGTCCTCGTCGATTCCATTTTGGACTAATTGTCCCCCATCTGTCTGGCAGTGACGTCTTGCTGAGGCATCGTAGGAGGTGTCACCCAGAAGCTGTCGAAAAGGATGCGGCCGCCGCTGCAGCAGCCGTGGCATCTTCATCAAAAGACTCGCCAACTGTTGGGAAAGGTGCAGGGAAGGGCAGACCGCGCAAGGGCTCTCAGAAAGGACGGCATGGCAGACGGGTAAGTACGACGACGCGTACTCTAGTAGCCGTCGCTCAAGAATCCATTTCCCAGGAATCACTCAATGCAGGTTCATCTCCTGAAGATCAATCAGGCGATGATTCCCCATCTCGAGAATCCCTTCCGACTCCCCAGGAGCCCCCTCTGTCCACCCCCGCCGACTTTGGTTTGCCTTTACCCGCAGGCTCTACTTTCGGGTCGTTAGGTGCAGCAACTCTCGGAGGCAACATCGCATCACCCCCAGCCGGCATGCCGGCCCTTTCACCCACACTCATGCCTTTATTCATGCCACTCAGCACGACCTCACCAAACGCTGACAACCAGACTCAAAATCAAAATAACACCCAGTCTTTATTGGATAGCAACTCGAATATCTTTGCCGCCCTGCATTCGGCCAGTGCGATGTCAACCAACGTAGCTGTGGGGGGAAGCTTTTCCCCGGGCTTTTTCAACCTCGGTGCTTTGGACCCTATTAGCTCTGACCCGAGCTTGAGTACCATCTGGGTATGTCGTGCTCTGCGGGCGATTGGGGCTAGCTCTAACCTCTCGTTTGGCGCGTTCTGCAGGGTTACCAATCCGTCGCATCTCCTCCACCCCTCACTGATGCGGAACTGTTCGCTTACCTCTCTGGCGAAGCAACTGGAAACGAACTTGGCTTGGATATTTTCCAGCCTGAGAGATCGTTGATTCAAGCTGAAGCGGTCACCTTGGAACCCGTCCTCAGAAAACGCTTCCAAGCGTTGGATCCCACTGACCGATTTTAGTGCGTAGTTCTCTCCTTTCTCCTCTAATAGTCTATCCAATCTAACTGCGTTTTCACCGCATCAGCCTTCCACCAGGAGTCTTCGCAGGTTGTTACACTGTTCCGCATTGGATGCTGCCGCCGCTGTACAAGCTCTGCCGGATCGCCTCTCACACGCTCGGAATCCTCACAAGTCAAATGTCCATCGTTCACGAACCTACGTTCAGGTTGGACCGAACCCATGCGTTTATTGCGTTCTCGATGTGCACTACGGGGACGAAGGATCCCTATGATTCTCGTTACTTCGCGCCTCCGGGTGACCCAGAGTTTTGTCCGGCAGACCCATGGAAGTGGGTCTCGGCGATTATTCGACAAGAGGTTCGCTGCACTGCACACCATCGTTTAAGCAATGGGGTGAACTAACAATCTGCGGCGTTCTTTAGAAATCCGAGATGCTCGTCAAAAATTACGCAAGACGCGGCCGAATGATGTCTTTCGCAGAGTCGTTCTCGCTCATCCAAGCGCTCCTCATCTACCATGTCCCTTCGTTCTTATCAACGGAACACTCGAACCGGATTACGGGCTTGTTGTTCCTCAACAACGTCGTGCAGATTGCTAGGCAGGTTGGGTTGTTCAAGCCTGAAGCCGAATGGTTGAAGCCTGTGGTGCTTGAGGGTGACTTGGAAGTTCGCTGGAAGGAGTGGATTCAAAGAGAGACGGTCCGAAGGTACGCTTCCGCACATTGCACGAGCCTTTCGGGAGCGCGAGACTGATGTTCGATAACGTAGGACGACATGGCTCGTTTACGTCCTCGACACAATCGCCTCGGTCGAAGCCGGCATCACCCCTCAAATGACACCCCGAGACGTTCGCCACTTCCCCCTCCCCGCACCCGCGCCGGTATGGAACGCACGAACAGCGGACGAATGGGCGGCAATGATGCGCAGGTACCCAGTCGACTTCCCTATGGACCGACTTATGCAAAAGACCTTTGACTTGCGTGCTCCATCCCCACCGACACCCGACCGCACGTTCCAATTCAATCAAGATGGTTCTCCTAACGTCGACTACATCGCCCCAAGCGTTGTCCAAACGATGACCGACGCGTGGCACAATAGTATGCACGGTGGCGTGATACGGGACTGTTTGGGGACAAGATTGATCATTGGACCCTTTGCGAGGTTGATCACCGTGTTGACGCTGCTAAGGGGCTTGATTGACTTTGGGGAAGGGAAGAGAAAGGGAGGGCAGGTGACGCAGATTTGGGCTATTCGACCGGAGGCGTTGGAGAAGGATCCGAACCAGAGCTTGGAGGCGAATATTCTGGCTTCATATAAGAGGGCGTTTGATAGAGTGGGTTTCTGGTCTTCGCTTGGAGCATGTTGATGTTCTAACGCCTGTATTATCATCTTTTCAGTGGCGTCTTGGTTGGGACATCGATCGTCTCTGCCACTTGCCATATGGACTCGGATCACCCAACGCCAACCCAAACATCCCATCTGCATCCGTCTTGGAACCATCTCCATGCCGAGACAGCACGTTCATGCACGACGCAACGCCTTACTTCTGGCTTGGGACCGTCTTAATGGACTTGCTCCGAACCAAGCTTGCTGGCTTGAATGGTCCTCGAGTTGGTGTGTTTGGTGATTTTGGTGAAGATGAGATGTCTACAGACTTTACAAGTGATGATGCGGTGAACATGTTCCAAGGGTTGGATTACAGGGGGATGTTGGATGTGGCGAAGCAGTTTGCCCATGCGGGGGAGGGTGTTCAAGTTTAAGTAGTTGCCAATAAGCTTTGTTCCAAAAGGTTGTTCGTTCCTTTCTTGTTTTTGCCTTTTTTCTGTGTTGTAGTTGTGGATGGCAGTGTACCAAGAATAATGAATATAAAAATGTTCAGAGTCCTGTGACATAGTGACGTTACGGCTATATAAGCGCTCCATTGATAAGCCAGCCACACCTCTGGCACGCCTGTCCCGTGCTGCCTCCACACCACTGACGTGCGCCCCGCCACTATAAAATCCGGCCCCCACCTTTTGCCATCCAACATCCAAATCCCTCTCTGACGTCTTCATGGCTCTCCCTCTCGAAAAGTACGAACACAGCGCCGCCATCCGTGTGCCGTGGGACGCCGCCTTCCGTTTTCCGTTGGACACCGCCATCAGTGTGCCATTGGACGCTCAAGCGCTCGAATCTGCGAGCCGTCTCCTGGGCATCCCCGAGCTCCTAGCATTGGTGCTCGAGAGTTTCCCAGTCGGGGACAGTCTTGTCCCTGCAGCCTGCGTATCTAGATCATGGGGTGGATTGGCGACGGCTGCAAACTGGCAACGTTGCTGGATCGACGTTCGAAAACTGATCATGGTCCTACCACCTTGCAACTACTATATGACTGTTCGCATCCTACAAGGAGAGATTGAAGCAGGCGCTGTAAGCAGATCCTGGTTGTCGTTTCTGATATGGTTGAATTGACGATGTGGTTCTCGACGCTCTCTCAACCCGTAGCTTATCGGTTACAAAACCCATCCAGCCGAGGCACCGGACGAGGCAAAGGAAAGGTTCCTTCTCTACTGTAGCAAAATCGTCAACCTTTCCCTTTCAATGGGAGTGGATGAAGGTGCAGCGCGCCAGCTCGGAGAGGCCTTCCCGCAAAATATGCCCCTTCTACCACGGCTGAAGAGGGTGAGCGCAGAAAGCCAGGGAGATTGGACAGTGTCGGGACCTCTGTTCTTGGGTCCCTCCATCGACTTTCTCAAGATGGCGTTGCGCCACCCTAGCGACTGCGTCCTCGCTGCCCTTGGAGAATTCAAGAACATCCAAACCCTGCATCTCACCCAGAGAGAAAGAGATAGGAAAATCGATTTTGCGATTCTAGAGAGTCTGCATACTTTGGTTGCAGAGCATGTCGAAAGGGCAAGTAGCTTTTGGGACAACCTTTCGGAGAGCAAGACCCTTCGTGAGGTCGAAATCAGGTCAACCGATGGCTGGGTTCCAGAGTGGCACCTTCAATACCCTTCGCTTCAACGGCTCTCCCTTCCCGCGAAAGACTTCATTCTTTGGACTAGCAACCCGAGGGCCATGCCGGTTCCCGATCCTCTCACATACGTTGACGACCTCTCGGTGTCTCGCAGCTTCCCCTCCCAACCTCACGGAGTTCAACCAACCTTCCCAGCACTGTGCTCACTAACTCTTCTTCAAGAGGCCAGGCCACTCGGAATTCACCTCGTCAAACTCTTACACGGTCTCAAGCATCATGCACCTCAATTGAAGGAGCTCAACTGCGGGCACCGAAGGACCTACCCGTTCCCAGAAGCTATCAGTAGGCCGCAGTTCCGTGGTCATTTCGAATCCGAGGTTACCCGCCAACAACCGCTCAACGCGTTGATGGAGCACGGAGAACAGCTCGGAGACGATGACTTCGCTGACGTCACTTCAGGACTGGGACGAATCGAGGAGATCCGCCTTACATCGTCTAAAAGCGTAGAAACACTCACGCCCAACGCTCTTATCACTCTGGCAAAGCACGCGACCTCACTGAACGTGTTGAAGTTGCGAGTGACGGTGAAGGAAGGACTCGAAGTCTCGTCGCTCCCGATTGAGAGCTTCGTGAACCTGAGGGACGTCGATGTCCATTTCGATGGAGGAGGTGGCTCTGTCATTCCGTGCGCCTACATGTTGGCCCACATGTGCTCCTCTACAATTCTCGAAAGGTTCAGTGTCACTTCGACATCGTGAATGGCATCCGGGCCTGGACACTTAGATACTGACGCTAGCAGGATTGTCATAATCCACATTTTGAGAATAGTTTAGGTTACTTTTTTGGAGCGATGTACTCGAGCTCTCATGCCCTGCCAAGTTAATTTACCTTTCCGGCAGAAATTGCCAAGGTGCCTTCGAAGCAGCCTACACCGTCGAGGTCCGATGAGACGAAACCTGGTGATAAATCCACCGAGTACCACAGCCCTATCCTCATGTTTGACACGCCATGCCAGATTGATGCCCATGCTGGTGCCTTGAGGTCTGCGCCTGATCTAGTCGAGGGGGAACTGCTTGTCTCGATTTGTCTCGGCGTTTCATTATCTTCATTTGGGTAAAATTGTCCGACCGCCAGCTGGAACGATGGCTCCTCCAGCAAAACCACCTTTCCTGCCAAAAGAAGAGGCCATACGAAGAATGAAAGAGGCAAAGCTCATGTCCGACATGACGTGGCTGTCTCTACAGCTTGAAGAAGTTGACCTACAAATGCGCAACGCCCCGCCCGCCCGGTTCACAAAATGGGGTGGGCACCTTGGCACAGAGTCGAAATTACTGGAGGAACTTGCTAAAAACAAGATTGGAATGACTCGAGGCGTTTTGGATTGCGTCTACAAGGCCATGGTACCTGAAATGTGCTGAATGCTCACGCCCCTTCCTGATGCTGACCCTATGCTTTTACGACCAGGGTGACGAAGCTTTCAAAAGAGGACAATATTCAGAGGCCGCAAGGCTGTACAAGAGCGGTACCAAGTGCCCGATGCCGAATGCCGAGACCTGTTGGTCCAACCGATGCCTCTGCTTGATTAAGCTCAAACGGTTGGTCACTTCTAGAACGCGCGGCGGGATGAATCTCTCATACTTCGCCATTAACATATTTGAAGATACGCGGCTGCTTTTAGAGCGCATAATATGGTCGGTTTACTCCACTTCTCTCTGCACGGAGGGGGTATCGACGAGCATTACGTCAAATACGATTACCGGGTGGGCCTTATACTCAAGTGAGTCTGCTCTCTTACTGCCAATCAATTAAGAAGACTACTTACGCAGGTAATCAGAGGACTCGGAATGTACGAAAGAGCTGAGTACCGTAAGGAGAATCTTTCAAATTTGCACCCCGAGACCCTCCACTAACTCCGAATTCAGATCTTATGAGATCCTTGCGGATAGATCCTCAGAAGAGCGAAGTCACCCAGCTGGCTCTCGCTGAAGTCAAGGCCAAGATGGAGGCCCTCGAAAGGGAGTATAAAGGACGACGGCGAAGTCGAGAAGAGCTCGATGGACGCCGAAAGGCTGATGGGAGCTTCCTGCGCAGTAACGAGGAGATAGAGATGCTCTTTGCCGCTGGAGTTATGCCTTGGGACTACGGAATTCCTGTGAGCTAAAAGGTGGACGAACTCCGACTTGAACTGAGGGGAGCGTTTTCAGGATATCCTCGTTGCCGGAAGGGGTTCCGATGACGGTGAGGAAGACCTTAACTACGACACTGAAGAAGATCGCGAAAAAGAAGGCTCTATGAACGACCTCATCGAACAGTTCAAAAAGGACCATCTGGGTAAAATTTAAAGGTGATCCCTTCTGACCGATGTACTGATGGATTTTTTACCTGCAGAAAACCAGAGGGGAGGGCCTGACGGAAGTCCAGTGAGGCATCACTATCTGATGTGCCAGCAGTGCTCCAAGTCGAAAGCAACGGGAGCAAAACTCTTGAAGTGCTTGCGATGCGGTATTGCGTGGGTCATTCTCTCGGCGTGAGATCACGCCGGGCTTGACTAAGCCGTGACCCTCTAGGACGTATTGTAGCAAAGAGTGTCAAAAGAAGCATTGGCCAGATCACAAGCCGCAATGCGACCTCAATGCACCGAACAGAGAACAATCCATGGACTCCGAGTCCCTATTCCACCAACTTCGATCATGGACATCTCGCCACCGACCAACTTTCACACAAAACATTTCCTTCAGTCTAGGATTGCTACAAGATAACACCGCATTTGAACGTAAGGTTGCCATCCACGTCCTTGAACACCAGCCGAAAGCCAAACGAACGGCGGAGAAGTTCAAGATTATGCACTCCGGAGCAGCTCCAATTGATGCTCTTGAGAAGATTAACCCTGCTTTTGACACTTTGAGGGATCAACGCAACCATCAGCATCAAGAGCTCAAGGCAAAGCGTCCTGATTTTCTTGGCGTAGCTATGTATCTGCTCATAGCTGTCTCGGATGAAGAGATTGCGACGAACATTGTTCCAGTGGGCTTGACGACAGATTTCGAGGGAGAGATCCCTCCGCCTCATTGGAAGGAAAAGATGATCTGGTCGATCAATTCTGGTAATATATGATATAACGAGCTTATCCCCGGGAATAACGTGGTTTTATTACAGGAAAGACCTTTTAATATATCTGTGACGACATGTTTACCTATTCACCTGTTGATTAATTCTAACAACCTCTCCTTGCTCGTTCAATGCGCGAAACGTGCCGCGTTTCAGCTCCAAAAATCATCTCCGCAATCGCGAGCCCCGAGACCTCGCTTCCACACGCTTTTCCAGAACTACAGAGACTTCGATATCTCCTACAATGGGAATGACTGCGTTGGCTTCCTCTTTGCTCGGCACCACAATTCTTCGTAATCGGATAGGGACCTCTTGATCACTATTGACCGGTCCATCCTCAGGAGTAAATCCCCTATTATCTCCATACCGGCCTTCCCAAAACGTGCGGAGGCTCTCCACGACATCGGCTCTGTCCACCCATTCTGCACATGCGAGGTCGACATATTCGAGTTGAGGAAGAGCCCAGGTTAGTCTACCTTCGTCATCTGCTTGAGGGGTGCAGAGATACTCGAGTATCCTGCGGGTATACCACCGGTTCCTGAAGACAAGCGACGAAACTGCTGGCCAGTGGAATAGAACGTCATACGGGAATTCTTCTATCCCCGGAACACCGGAAGCTTCGAGCTCCAAGGAGCATTGCCCTGGAAGAATGGGAAGGGAAGCTACGAAGCTCGCCAATCCTTTCCAGGCAGAGTGCCTTGCTGGATGGTGCGCGCTGACGTCCAACCCGACGAGTCCACCATGTCTATCTCGGTCCGTTGGAAGGAAGTCCCCCGACGAACTATCCGACCGAATTCGCAGCCTAGCTTCCATCTCCATGTACCTCATGTGTACGGGTCTCCTGGCCGCTTCCATGACTCTGTTAGCTAGAACCTTCATTGGCGACGAAGGGTGTTCGAGCCAACGATAGCTTGGTTCCGTGGATGCACAACCGAAGTATTCGCAACGTGGTGCGTCGATGATTTCGAGAAGGAAACGGAAGATTCGAGAAGGAAGTCCATCAAAAACAAGCCAGGTCAGCGCGGGCATGAGCGTTCGGAGAGGGTGAGGCTGAGGCTCGTAATCGGGGAGACCTTCTGGGGGCCAGCTCGGGGTTCTGCCGTATACCGATAGTCTGAGCCATTGGAGGTTAGGTAGGGAGGCAAGGACCCCTGCAAGGACCTCGGGTGGCGGGATGTCTGCGTGTGAGGCATCCACCGTTAAAGACTCCAGGGCGGCGATGCCAGGGGAGGTCCAGTCGAAATCGACACCGTAGAGGATCAGATGCTTTATGCGAACATCTTCCCCTTCGACCCGAAGAGCGCCAAACCCGAGAGAGATCGTTTTTTTAAGACGGCACTCCTCCATTCCGGCTACCGCTGGCTGGATGATAGCAATGGCCGTAGGCGTTAGCGGACCATGAAGGTCCAACTTTCTCCATCGGTGGCGAACTGAGGCGAGACTTTTGAAGAATGCCTCCACCTGCTCTGCGCAGTTTGGGCTGGCCAGCTCCCATTGAGGAAGTAGGCACGTGAGATCCAAGGGACCCTGCGGGTTGAGCTCCAAGGTTTGGGTGATGGTCCTGGCCGAGTCGTGGAAATCCACCGTCGTCCAGAACAAGGCGCAACTCTCAATCAGCCTCCTCCAGCTCTTCGAAGTGAGGAGATAATAGAGTAACTCTCCACGGCATGCGGGGTCTGTGCAGAGCTCCCTGTGGGTGACGAGGCTTCCAAGTAGGATTGCGGAGATAAGTTCGGGTGGAAGGTCGTGAATGGTCGTGCTATCGCCTGCGAGAGGGAGGAGGAAGGAGGGGGAACGTCAGCGTATGCCGTAATCCTGCTCGCCTCCCGTGTCACCTATACCTTTTGCGAGTTCTGGTCTAGACAATATCTGGCCTGGCTGAGAGAGGAGTTCCATTTGGATTGGATGTGTGCTGGGTTGTTTGAGGAGGGATTTCAAAGACCGCTGGTCGTGACCTGGTTCGGCTGAAGGACCTGTTAAGTATCCGACCCTTGTTTCGTTACCCGACCAGATTGCATCTGGCAAATATTTTGAATGTCATCATTTGAATAGCACCTCACTGAACGACGCGGAAGTTTTCGTGATAAGGGAGGGGCGCCGCAAGTCGTAATCAAAACTCATGACCTAACCGATCGGTATTTTCGGCGAGCTCGCTGCCCGCTTTGCTCAAAAGGAGGTCGGATCTATGGGGGGTGATCGGCTTCGGCGACCAATAGAGCTGAAACCCGTTGGTCTGCCTGACGACTATTTTGAGTCCTTCCATTGTTTTGTTTTGTTCGGATAAAATGCATGGCTCAGATCGCCCTGGTGTTTGATCGGCCAATCTGATTCCTTAGATCTTGGAGCGTAACCGACGATTTCAATACATAGTCGGCTGAAGTCGACGGAGAAGTGAGCGGAACCAAAATTAAAATCGATTAGGCAAGGGCGGGGACAAACTTATCAGTCAAACTTACGTTGCCAATGACGTTGGGCGGTGAAGTACATCCGCGTGGACCGAGGCGTGTGACGGTGTAAAATTGTCCGTACACTCTGCGCTCCCCAGATGATTTCGGGCGGTTGGTGGATTAGGACTGCATCTGAGCTCCAGGTACCAACTCGGAAGAAAATGGAAGGATGTCTTAGACGTTGAAGCTTCCGTAAGGCCTTCTGCCCCACCTGCAGTGGGTCACAGGAGGTTGAAGTGAAGGATTGCTACGCTTTTGGATGGCCCTCCTTTCAAGCGGCTGCGCATAAAAATTTGGTGATCGGCAAACACCGGCAATTTGTCTCGCGCAAAGAGGATCACGTGAACGGTTTCGGGTTGTCCAAAGACGAAGGCGAAGCAACATGAGGTCGAGGATTCACATTTTCTTCAACACAGGTCCGCGAGAACGTGTTGTCAGCAAAGATTGAAAGTTTGCTTGAGTGCGGCAGTGCACCCCGAGGTTCTCGGAAGGCCTGCCTCCTTCTTGAGGTGAAAAAAATGTCAAAGTCACGAAGATTGCGGTCATCAGAGTGGCGAATGGGTGGCGAGACAGCCATCCATGCAGCGTCACATAGGGTGTAGATTATTGCACCCGAAGTTCTGGATAGCCAATAAGCGAAGATCGAAAGCTTAATGGTTCAGAAGACCTTGTATTTCAGACCTTGGGGTGGGATTCCATAGAAAGGACTGATCGATGATGACTTGAGGCGTTTTCGTTGGCGGAAAACGGATTGCTTCCTTTCAACCTACTAGTGCCCGAGAAGGAGTCAGAAACATTGTTACCCCTCGATTGTGACAAATTGAACAGAATGAGCACTCTAGAGGAGCACCTCGATCATTTCGTAAGCTGGAGTATTGGAAGGTGGTTGCTTTGGGAGGCTTAAGGGAGTTTACACGTGGCCGGCACGGACCGATGAGACGAAGCCAGGGTGCCAGAAATTACCAAGGGAGAAGTTCCGTCTGGATCTTGCTTCCCATTGCACCGATCAAATTATGCGAGATAATAGCAGCGTATGGGATTTAAGGAAGCGTTGTCGTGGTTAAGCGTAAATTTTAGGGCCTCGTGTCATGTCGGCTTGGTCCAAGCTACCCTAAGCCTGGTCGTCGAGGAGCTGTCTTCCGCAATAAGAATAATAAAGAAAATGAAAAGGGTTGAGGTAAAAGCATTCGTATGCTGTGCAGTTGCTATTCTTGAGCATTCTTCAGGATTGACCTATATGACTTGGCTGGGCACGACAGAGGGTCCGAGGGCGGCGCGGCGCCCATAACCACTCCAAAATTGGTTTCAGGACTCAGTCCGAGCGATACGGAGGTCTCAATATTCAAGGAAAGCAACTGCTATTCACTTGAATTCATTTCCATCAGTCAGTTTCCCCCCATCCCCCAGTTCCGTTGGCACTGTTGGTTCCATGTACCCTTGACTTGGAGACCACGGCCGAAAGACGGGCAACTCAAAAATACCATTTTACCACAGGTCCGGTGCTTCAATTCGTTTCGGTCAGAAGGTTGAGATTTTGTAATGCGAACCTGAGATATGCGAACGGGAACTACCGACAGAGCAATGGGGTGATATCGGTTTAAATCAGGTCTCACCGCTATTCGACGACGTAGGCCGAAGAAAAGCAAATACAGCAAACCGACGGGGGCCGCCACCATGCTGAGACCACGACTCCAGCGTGAGATCGCCGTCAAGTGGTGAGAATGGAGGGTAGATGCGGGGCGAGTAAACGTGCCCAGGGGACGAGGCGCATTCACCCCAAACAAAGGTCATTTGACGCACACAGTTATATCAGCTAGTTTCGCGGTTGAGCGCGTTCCATCTATTTTGAACCTTTATCTAAACAGCAATAGGATGACAGAACAGCAAATGCGGAGGCTTAGCAAACAAACGCGTCAGCAGCACTGCACCGGAAGTCCCAAGATACCAAGGAGAAAGAAGCGCAATGACTAGGATCTCAAATGTCGTTTTACAATGCGAGTTGAATGAGTGAAAGAGGTCTTTTTTTGAAGTTGGATGTCGGCTGAGGTAGCGGCGAAGCTCCCCGAAAGCGAATAGATAAATAGGGATAACGGGAGGAAGGATGAACTTCCTATGCAAAGAGCTGAAGGCAGGATGGTCATTACAACCTAAGCTTCTTGGGCTTCTCCCAGTTGTACTCGGGGTTGCCAAAGTGGCCGTAAGAGGCGGTCTTGAGATATTGCGGACGGGCGAGGTCAAGTTCTTGGACTATATAACGGTGAGACGTTAGTAAGCTTGTTATAAAGTCTCTGTTCAAGCAGACTCACCAATGACACCAGGGCGGAGATCCCAGTTGTTCCTGATGACGTCGACGAGCTCCTCGTCCGTCTTCTTACCGGTGCCGTAGGTATCGACGTAGATGGAAAGAGGCTCGGCAACTGATAACGGACGAATGAGCCAAGAATCGCAGATCAAGATGCCAACAGTTACGTACCACCAATGGCGTAAGAAAGCTGGACGAGGGCACGGCGAGCGAGACCAGCAGCAACCAAAGACTTGGCTAAGGTAGAATTTGAGTCAGGACGTCGGGCATAATATCAAACCAGCAAGAATGACGAACCGATCCAGCGAGCAGTGTAAGCGGCAGAGCGATCGACCTTGGAGAAGTCCTTTCCAGAGAAAGCACCTCCACCATGAGCACCCCAGCCACCGTAAGTGTCGACAATGATCTTGCGACCAGTCAAACCAGCATCACCCTGAGGACCGCCAATGACGAAGCGACCAGAGGGTTGGATCTAAACAATGTATTAAGTTCGTCAATCTCACGCGTCATAACCGGCCAGTGGGTGAGGTCCTTACGTGGTAGATGGTCTTATCGTCGAGAAGCTTGGCAGGAATGACACCCTTGACAACCTTCTCAAGAATCTCCTTCCTGAGGTCTTCGGTTGAGATGGAATCAGCGTGCTGAGTGGAAATAACGACGGTGTCGACGCGGAGGGGAATGACGGCACCACCATCGCGCTTGTACTCGATGGTAACTTGGGTCTTTGAGTCGGGACGAAGCCAAGGAAGAGTGCCGGTGCGGCGAGCGACGGACATGGCCTTGTTCAACTTGTGGGCCAAAACGACGGTAAGAGGCATGTACTCCTCAGTCTCGTCGGTGGCATAGCCGAACATGATGCCCTGGTCGCCAGCACCGTGGTCCTCGAGCGAACCATGGTC
>KN823005.1:74942-92266 GCA_000827465.1 Tulasnella calospora MUT 4182 | reverse complement strand
CTTGACGCCATCTCTTCGCACTTGAATGCCCTTGTGCAGCCACGTATGCCAAAGCACATCTCGCCTCCGCTGCCGTTGCCGACCGAAGGATAACTTTGTAAGGTTTGGAGCCGGCGTCGCATTCCGACCTCAGCATACGCATCACGTCGTACTTGATGACAAGTTAAACCCGTCCCACAACCCAGAGGGGAGGCGGCGCTTTTCGGGTTTACGTTATCTCCTCCTCTCGTTAGCCGACCGCCAAGTCCTCCGGCAGTGCCAATTCACTTGAACGATTGGTCTTATCAGCTATTTCCCTAGCGTTAATACCCGCCTCCCGCGCAAGGGCGTTCATTGTACCCGAACCTGAGTAGGTTGCATTTAGGTCAGATGAGGTTAAATCAGGTCCCATGTCACTTGCCTCAAGACCCGTCCTTTATCTGCCCGTTCTTAACCTTGTTACACCCATTTGTAATTAGCCTTTCCCTTTTTACCACCGCCAGAAGGCTAACCACCCAATGTAGGTAAACCTTCTCGCTTTGACCATCCCATCCTTACGCGCTCGGAGACAAGACAGAGACAGACAGGCGAATTTTTTTTTGCCCTCTCCTGGATCCGTGCGGAGATCGCGAGGTGCATCTCGTCCTGAATGAAAACAAGGACCGATGGGATCTTATTGGGGAGGGACTGATTGCCTCGACCCTGAATGGGAACAGAGACAGATGCGTCGTTCATTTTCCACTCCACGTGATGGACGGTGCGCCCGCCCGCGCCACACCGCATTTAGTTTCTTACCCCACAATAATTCTATCTGCCGCAGAAGCCGCACAGAAATAGAGAGGCATGTGTGGAAGGCCTGCTCAGCCCATGTCGATCATCCTCCTATCTATGCATGGGCCCACACGGAAGGCCTCGGTCTTAAGAGATCTCTTTCGTTCACACACGTTCAAGCCTGCCATTCATTTGCCGAACGATCTCAATTGGTGGTGAAAAAGAGAGGGAAAAAGAAAAAGAGCGGAAGAACTATGTTGTTTGTGATTGTCCCGTACCATTATTCTGGGTACACTTCTAGTAGCTACAACATGTGGTGGGTGCTTTATACACAAATATATAGAATGCACAGTTGCGAGAACTATTTGGTAACCTGCGCTAATCCGCCTGATGTCTTCAAAGTTCAGCCGGTCAAGGTGAGTGGAGAGCCGCCGTTAGCGAGTAACAGACAAACCATGCCGTACGCGACGAACACCATGTACTAAGCCAACGGGCCGTCCATTTGGTGTTCTCGGGCCGCCAACCAAATGATCGATCGGCTTTTCCAACTCGAGTTACCAGCCTCATTCGAATGTCAATAATGAATGGTCGCCCATGTGCATTCAGAACCGCCACAGTCGCCTCCGTGCTAAGCGACTGTGAATGGAGCGGAGTTGCCCAGCTTGTTTAGTACCATGCTACAAGCCTCCATACTCGACAATCACCGATCCTCGGAACATGCTGTGAAATCTTTGATAGCGCCGCGAGGCGGATTCAGGACGTACAAAGATAGCCCGTTCGTTAGCCCGCCTCAGCCAAACCTTACCAACACTCCGCGGTTTTCATCGCAGCACCTTTTTACAAATTATCGTAAGCGTATTTGAAGGAGGCATTCTTATTTCACGGACAAAGGTGGAGAAGGAGAAGAAAAACGCTCGGTCGTCGCCATGCCGGCTGATACAGATCAATGCCGTTGATAAATATCATCCACGGGAGCCTTGGGCTACGCGAGATCAGTTCGAAGCGTGATTTACTATATCATCGAAAGGATACTTTTTGTAGCTCCGAACATGCTTACTGTCGACTCAAGTCGAACCTGTTTGAGCGGGTACGCATAATCCAGACATAAGAGAGTCGAGCTTGTCCCGGCTGTTTCGCGGCGTGGCCTCCTTCGAGCAACCCGGCTTTCCGGCTGTAGAGCTCCGTTGGTGGTGATAAGGCCTCGGCGTGAAGGGCGGTGGAACCCCTGCATAATCTTCTCGACCACTTTCAGTCGTTCAGAGTGTGCCTGGATATATGAACCGGAGGTATTTAATCTCCTGAAACTGGAAGTGGGACGCATGGACTTGGGGTTCCTCTGAAGTCCAACAACGTATTGAACTACTGATTCAGGGAACCTACAATCACTGTGAAATGGTGACAGGGAATACGCGGAAATCCGCTGACCTGTTCGCAAACGCTGAGGTCTCAATCTCTCATTGCCTCTTCTTTGGAGGCTCTCAATGGGGTTCTCGGACGACCATGTCCTCGCTGACCGGAGCACTGCGACGACTAGCACTTTTGGCAGATCACACTTATAGATTCATTTCAAGCGATAACTGAGGTACATAAAAAGACATGATACATGCAGTATGTACGGACATGGCCGTTTCCACGCTCGCGGAGATGGGAACGGAGGGAGAGGATGGGTCATTTTGAAACCTTCATAGCCGGAACACACAAACTATTTAAGGCTCTCCGGAGTTGAAAGGGATCGGAAGCTTGAGAGTGGCCGTTTTAAGTTGTGGCCGTCGTCGCTGGAGTTTTTTGAGATCGCAGAGTAGAGGTGACCGACGCTCCCACTTCATGGCCATCTTTGGAACGGCACATAATTGCTTCAGCTCCCATCTCCACGGATACCCGTTCTCAATAGAAATCACGATTTTAGCTTCGAAATGCAATGCTGCCTCGTCGTAGCGTTGCGCATTCACCAAGGTCTGCCCCTTCTGTCCCAAGTAGTACGCCACCTGCCCATGCTCTTTCTGGCTACGACACGCAGAGATAATGTGGTCATACCAAAAGAGTGCGCCATCCCAATCACCTTGGCTCCTTTTCAATTTCACAAGGACGGTGGCGGCCAGTTTCAGGGACGCGTGCTGTGACAGTTGTTGAAACAACGAGCACGATTCCTCCAATGCTGAGGCTGCTTCCTTGGGCTTTGATTGCTTTATAAAGCATTCCCCCAGCCCCCTTAGCGCTCGTGCTAGCCTATATCGTGACTTGATCCGCCGGGCGATTGAAATGGACTCTTGAAAGAATTCTTCAGCCTCACAGTACTCTCCTAACCGCATCTTGAGGAAGCCCATATCGCGTAAGTTGATACTCAACTCTCCACCCCATCCAACATTCCGAGTGATCGTGATAGCCTCCGAAAAGGCTTCGGCAGCCTTAGCAAAATTAGAGAGTTCGGTGTGCGTGGCCCCCACCATATGAAGTGCGTCCGCCCGCCCCAATTGGTCGCCTGACCGAGAGGCTATTGCCACAGCTTTGTCCAGTGTGGACAGTGCCTCCTGCCTTTGGCCTTTCCCTCTCTGGATGTTGGCTATTCTCTCGAGGCATGCTACTACACTGGCAGCGTCTCCATACGCGCGACGAATTTGCAGGCTCTCGCGCAGCATTGGTAACGCCTTGTCTTGCTCGCCTAGCATGCTGCCCGAGTACCCAAGGTAGTACGAGGCTCCCGCTATCCCAAGACCGTCGTTGAGAGCTCTACAGTGCTCGAGAGCGGTGGTAGCGATGTTCCGGAGTTTGACAAAGTCGGAAATGCGCTCTGCCGCCATAGCTTGCTTCAAAAGAACGCTGGCTATGCCCTTGGTATTCGCTTCTTCTTGATAGAGCTGCAGAGCTTCATCGAGGTATGCAGAGCTTTTCTCGGGGTTTCCTTTCCAGCTCTCGAGGTCTCCGAGGTTTTCCAGCAAGGCAGCAGATTGGGTCCCATGATCATGATTCGCAGGGATGGGAGTGCAGCGGGGCTGTTGATGCAAAGGTTAGGGGTGTTATAGAGGAGGACTGGGTATCGAGGATCCTTACTAGATAGGTGACAGTGGTCTTGCACATCCTCGCTATCGGTCGTTGTTCGGGTTCAACTTTCCAACACCTCGTCATCAATTCCCAAAGTTGAAGACAATCACTAAGACGAGAGTGTCCATCAACCTGGGGTAGGAGACCTTCGAAGATCTGGCGCATAATAACGAAGTCCACTTTGGTCTCTTCATAGGGTACTTGCCCGCACTGTGTACCCCAGCCCCGGGACCCTGGTCGAGGTTCGACCCAGGAGCCAAATTATACCAGTTTGGACCTGGGGGTACAAAACTCGGACTTGATAGACTCTAGTATTGGGATGCCAAGTGTCCGGGAACCCTTCACTTGCTCGACTTTGAGTGCTCCAGTCAGGTGATGCCCCGGTTTAGCGCATAATTGCGTTGCTGCGAGTGTCCAAGTCGATCCAAACTCCACAGTTCCCACGGTCCATCTATTGCATCTTCGACCAACATCGCGCAACCCGCTTATCGTGTCGAGCCCATCTCTCGCGAATGTGTCCCTCCACAAGGTGAGGGAACCTATTTTTTCGTGGCCCATTGGGATAAACTAATTAGGCCTCACTTCTCACTGACAGGGAGGGAGACCGGTCAGTCAGGAACAGCAGAATATGTTCAAGATCCTCAACAGCTGTCAGGAGGTTTTCGCCCCATGCACGACTCAATTGAACATCCAGAGCGCACCTTTTTGCTCATATGCGGTACGCGCTGTTGAATCGCTAGCTGAAGAGCCAGGAGTGCAACATAATGCACGTCGCCGGTCTCCGACCTCACGTTGGATAATCATGTCGGGCCTTCTATGGGGTTTTTTCTTGATATTCGTGTATAGAATATTATTTTGTCATACTTAGCATGATGTTAAATAAATATTCTACGTTCTAAATCACATTCTGAGCAATTATCTTGACCTTCGCGACCCAGGAAAAATTAGCGCAAACCCAGCCTCGTCTAGAAGACACATAATCCCGGGCAACCCTTGTATGAAACGATGTGCTCTCCTTGTGTAAAATCCTAGCCTTCCCTAGGCCACAGTGCCGGGTCCTGGGCACGCAGTGCCGGTCATAATCTGATGCTACGTTACCGTCGAGCACATGCGCAAGCCAACGGAGCCACATACCTCCCAGACAAGCCAAGCCCAAGCATACACGTCACTAGTTGGTTCGCGCGGTGCGCCATTGAGGATTTCGGGACTGCACCAGCGAATGGACCCTTTCATCCCTGTTGACGTTTCCAGTCTTCCAAGACCGGTATCCTCATATAGCCGCGCAAGACCAAAGTCGCACAGCCGGGCCTTATAATCGGCGCCAACCAGAACATTAGCCTTGAAAGAATGATGCATTCAGCGACCGACAGACCTCCCTCAAAGGAAAGTCTTACTTACGGCTTGGATATCGCCATGGCAGACTGGATGGTCCCGTTGGTGAAGAAAGGTCAACGCGTCGATGGTATCGTAGATCTGGGACAGGGTGATTAACAAACTAGCGTAGCAATCGTGATACCCGGTGCTCGACGCACCAGCGACAGCTTTTCAGGAACTTCTAGGTCGTGCGTCTTAACGAATTCGCTAACATTCCCATTGGGCTCCCATGGTGAGAGCAACCATGCCTTCGAGTTCTCGAAGTCGGCGTAAAAGCCGAGAAACTTGGCGATTCCAGGATGTGCCTCGAGACTCGACCACACTAACATTTCCCTCGTGAACGCCTGGCAAGGATCGACTTCAGCCGCCGAACGGTACTAAGATGTGAGACACTCACTCGCTTCACCCTCGGAGTACTGGACATCTTCGTTATTTTAATCTGTTTGATTGCCACCAACTGTGGTGGGCCGTATCGACGTGATGCCAACCAAGCTGGGAGATAGGCAGACTGATGAAGCTCAGCGCGTCGAACGACACCAAACCCCCCCTCGGGCGGATCTTTGTCGTCGACCAGTACAATTCTACGACAATTAATATGGAACCCTTTGAGTTTCTCGTATTCTTGGTCCTGACTGGCAAGGGGACATCAACGGAGAGGTTCTAGATTGAACCATGTCGGTGCTTACCACTACTTGTGCGCTTACGCTGCTTTGTCCCGTTGCTTCAGTCGTGGACATTGATTCGGACAGTCTGGAGTGGAATCTGGTGATGGAGAACGGAGAGTGTGTGGTGGTTATCCTGTGTCAAGCAATGCCGCGAGCATCAGGTTCCCTCGATGCCGCCGGCAGTTCCCACCATACCCGGTTTCCCAGACTTACCCCTGGCATTTAAGGGAACCCTAACATCGGCCTCATAGAATATCATACGAGACGGAAGGAAACACCAGGTTAATAAATTCTGCTCCTCGCTCGGTCGGTATAAGAGGGACCAGAGCTCTTTCGCATCCTAATCCCCCTCAAAGATCACGACATGCCTTTCCGCTCAATAGACATAATGAGCGATCTTAGCGGAGGCACTGATTGCCTCTAGAGAGAGTAAAGTCGACGTCATCACTCCATTCATTGGGCTGAGCCTGCGAAGTCCCTTACAAGGAGATCCTCTCTCAGCGCGTTGCTCCCACGGGGTGGCCACCAGTTAGGAGTTCTACGTCGTCAGGGTACATAACGTCACAGGTGGAAACCGCCATGTTCGGCTGGAAAATATGAAGACAGACGAAACAAAGAGAAAGGCACCTGCCTAATGGAGTACCTGACCTTCCTAATGGCAAGCGCGTCCATGTTCTTTGTCTGTTGTCCTCATGTTTCCCGAACACGCTGGTTTCTCCCTTGTGAACGTGGAGCAATCAGGCTCAGCCCATTCCTATTGGGGTTCCCCTAATAAAGATACATGTTTTTACCCCACACTTTGTTCTTTATCGCGGAAGCTGTAGAAAATTTAAGTGCATGGACGGTAGGTTCAGCCCATGTCGATCATCCTTTTATCCATATATAAGCAATCCATCGACCTTGACTCTTTTTTGCAGACAGAAACATATATCCAGAAATCCTGTCTGACGTTATTTATAATTATAATCACCGAGCGCTCTCAATGGCCAGGGCGAGAGTGAGAAAAAGAAAAGGAAAGAACTATTTTGTTTGGATTATCCTGTACCTTTCCTTTAGACACACTACAAGCAATTAAGTTCACAACTGTAGTGTGATCGTCATGGTGGTGCACCACACGAGGATACAGAGAGAGGTCGAGAGGGGGAAAACGACACTCGATGTGATCGCACATCCGCAGCCCACTATTCCCCTTCAGTAGGCCATCTAGCGTTGACTGTCAAAAAATTGAAGTGCTGCACCCAACGTGCGGTGGTGCCATGACTCTTTTTCGGACGATCGGCCGTGGCGCGTTTGTGCATATGTAGAGCCCCTGCCGCCTCCCCCATCTCCCAACAACCCCGTTTCCGGTGGTGTGGCAAGAAGCCAAGAGCATTCTAGTGAGGACCCGCTCAGACCTGTCGCTTTCCGTCCTAACCTCCCCGTCTGTCCTCCGTTCATCACCTGCAGCACCCGCACCGTCCCCGTGGTACCTTTACGACCAGAAGGCGCAAGCCGAACGGAGAACCCACAACTGACGACAGAATCAAATCAGCCTGGCGTGTACCGATTTCTAAAACAGGAGGACGATGCGGTAGTTCAGCGTCATCGTACTATAACGCAATTCCTTCCACGTACAGCCTCACCTTCGCACCATCTCTTCGCACTTCAACCTCGTACTGTATGCTAAAGCACAGCTGCCCGCCTCTACCGTTGCCGACCGAAGGATAACTTTGTAAGGTTTGGAGCCGGCGTCGCATTCCGACCTCGCCATACGCATCACGTTGTACTTGATGACAAATTAAACCCGTCCCACAACCCAGAGAGGAGGCGGCGCTTTTCGGGTTTACGTTATCTCCTCCCTCTCGTTACCCGACCGCCAAGTCCTCCGGCAGTCCCAATTCACTTGAGCGGTTGGTCTATCAACCATTTCCTTTGCGTTAATGCCCGCTTTCCGGGCAAGGGCGTTCATTGTACTGAACCTGAGTAGGTTGCACTTTGGTGAGATGAGGTTAAATCAGGTCCCGTGTCACTTGCCTCAAGACCCGTCCTTTATCCCTCTCTTCCCTTCTTAACATTGTTACACCCATTCGTAATTAGCCTTCCCCCCTTTCTCCCTGTTCTAACACCGCCCAAGGCTAATCACCCAATGTAGGTAAATCTTCTCGCTTTGGCCGTCTGTACGTTCTGAGAGACAGAGACAGACGAAATTTTGTTTACCCCCTCCTGGATCCGCGCGGAGATCGCGAGGTGCATCTCGTCCGGAATTAAAACAAGGACCGATGCGATCTTATTGGGGAGGGACTGATTGCCTCGACCCTGAATGGGGACAGAGACACAGGTGCGTCGTTCATTGTTTCACTCCACGTGACGAACGGTGCGCCCGCCCGCGCCACACCATATTCATTTTTCCCCCCCGCATTTCTATCTGCCGCAGAAGCCGCAAAGAAAATACAGAGGCTTGTGTGGAAGCCTACTCAGCCCATGTCGATCATTCTCCTCCTGTCCATAGACACACGGAAGGCCTCGGTCTTAAGTCTCTTTCGTTCACACGTTCAACCTTGCAATTCATCTGCCGAACGATCTCAATTGGGGGTGAAAAAACAGAGGGAAAAGAAAAAGCGGAAGAACTATTTTGTTTCTGATTGTCCTGTACCATTATCCTGGGTACACTTCTGGTAGTTAAGTCTGCGACATGTGGTGTTCTATACACAAATATATAATGCAAAGTTGCGTGACTTGTTTGGTAAGCTGTACCAATCCGTCTGATGTCTTCAAAGTTCAGCCGGTCAAGGTGAGTGGAAAGTCGCCGTTAGCGAGCAACAGACACCATGCCGTACGCGACGAACACCATGTACCAAGCCAACGGCCTGTCTATTTGGTGCTCTCCAGCCGCTAGTCAAGTGATGAGCTTTTCCAACTCGAGTTACCAGCCTCTTTCGAATGTCAAGAATGATCGCCCACGTGCATTCAGAACCGCCACAGTCGCCTTGTGCTTAGCAACTGTGAAAGGAGCGGAGGTGTCCAGCACGTTTGGTACCATACTACAAGCCTCCATACTCGACAATCACCACTAGTCGGAGCGTGCTGTGAAATCTTGAACAGCGCCGCGAGGCGGATTCAGGACGTACAAAGATAGCCCGTTCGTTAGCCCGCCTCAGCCATATATTAAACCTAACCAACACCCCGCGGTTTTCATCGCAGTTCACATTTCTAAACTATGGCGAACGTTTTCGAAGGAGGCATCCTTATTTTAAGGACAAAGGTGGAGATGGAGAAGCAAAACGCTCGGTCGTCGCTACACCATCCGGGCGTGGGCATACCAGCTGATAAAGATCAATGCCGTTGACGAATATCATCCCCTAGAGCATTATGCTAATCGAGATGGATTCGAAGCATGATTACTATATGATAAAAAAAGATACTCTTTGGTAGCTCCGAACATGCTTACTGTCGACTCGAGTCGAACCTGTCCGAGCGGGTACACATAACCCAGACATAAGAGGGATAGATGAGGGAGGTATGTAATCTCCTGACACTGGAAGTGGGGACGCATGAACTTGATAAAACAGAAAGGATTTCTCGGCGACGACTTGGGGTTTCTCAAAAGTTCAACAACGGATTGAACTGCCGATTCAGGGGGCTTACAATGATAGTGAAATGGTCACAGGGAATACGCAGGAATCCACCGATCTGTTTGCAAACGCTGAGGTCTCAATCTCTCATTGCCTCTCCTTTGAGGGACTCTCAATATTAATACGGTTCTCGGATGACCATGCGTTGCCGTGACGAAGCAGTGCGACGACTAGCACCTTTGGCATTTCACGCGGGTGGATCACTTTCGAAGGATAACAGAGATTCGTATACATACAAAGAAATAGTACATGCAGTACGTACGGACATGGTCGTTTCTGCGCTCGCGTGGATGTGGACGGAGGGAGAGGATGGGTCATTTTGAAACCTTCATAGCCGGAACGCAAACGCTTAAGGTTCTCCAGAGTTGAAAGGGACCGGAAGCTTGAGGGTGGCCGTTTTAAGTTGTGGCTGACGACGCTGGAGTTTCTTGAGATCGCACAACAGAGGCGACCGACGCTCCCACTGCATGACCGTCTTCGGAATGGCACACATTTGTGACCGTTCCTCGGGCCAGGTGTACCCATTCTCTCTACAGGTGGCAATGGCAGCTTCAAAATGTAATGCCGCCTCGTCGTATCGTTGCAGCTTCACTAAGGTCTCCCCCTTCCCGATTAGCTGATCCGCTACTCCCTGATGGTCTTTCTGGCTGCGACACACAGAGATGATGTGGTCGTACCAATAAAGCACGCCATCCCAATCACCTTGGCTACTTTTTAATTCCACAAGGACAGCGGCGGCCCCTTGAAGGTCCCCTTGCTGTGAGAGTTCTTGAAACAACAAGCACGATTCTTCCAATACAGAAGCCGCTTCTTTGGGTTTCGATTGTTTTATCAAGCATTCTCCTAACTCCGCTAGTGTTCGTGCTACGTTATACCGTGACCTGACCCGTTGAGCGGCTGAAATGGACTCTTGAAAGAGTTCTTCGGCTGCACCGTATTCTCCTAAACGCATCTTGAGGACACCCATATCGCGTAAATTAATACTCAACCCTCCATCCAATCCAACGTTCCGAGAGATCGTCACAGCCTCCGAAAGGGCGTCGGCAGCCTTAGCGAAATCAGAGAGCTCGGTGTGCGTGAGCCCCGCCATATGAAGTGCGTTCGCCCGTCCCAATTGGTCACCCGACCGAGTGGCTATTGCGATGGCTTCGTCCAATGTCGACAGTGCCTCATGCTCCTGGTCCTCAAACCTCTGGATTTCGGCTATTCTCTCTAAGCATTGTACCACGCCGACATCGTCTCCATGCGCACGACGAATTTCCAGGCTCTCGCGCAGGATTGGCAACGCCTTGGCCACCTCAACCGTCTCGTCCAGCATCCAGATCGAGAGTCCAAGATAGTACGAGGCTTCCGCTATCCCAAGAGCGTCGTTAAGGGTTCTACAGTGCTCAAGGGCGGTGGTAGAGATGGCACGGACTTTTCCGTAGGCCGAAATACGATGTGCAGCGGCAGCTTGCTTCCGGAGAACGCTTGCTATGCCCTTGGTATTTGCTTCTTCGTGATAGAGCTGCAGAGCCTCATCGAGGTACGCAGAGCTCTTCTCTTGGTTTCCCTTCCAACTCTCAAGGTCACCGAGGCTCTCCAGCAAGGCAGCGGATTGGGTCTGATGATCGGCGTTCGCAGGGGTGGGAGTGCAGCGGGGCTGTTGATGTGAAGGTAAGGAGAATTATAGAGAAGAACTGTGTATCGAGGATCCTTACTAGATGAGTGACTGTGGTCTTGCACATCCTGGCTGTCGGTCGTCGTTCAGGATCAACGCTCCAACATCTCCGCATCAATTCCCAAAGCTGAAGACAGTCGCCAAGACGGAACTGTCCATCAACCTCAGGCAGATGGCTCTCGAAGATCTTGGCCATAATTGCGTAATCGGCAGAGGTGCCTTTGTACGGCAAATCCCCCGTCATAATCTGCGAATCGATAGATGTTACCATCAAGCACGCTACAAAGAACGACAGAATACGAACCTCCCAAACCAGCCAGGCCCAGGCATACACGTCGCTAGTTGGTGCGCGCGGAGCGTCTTTCAGGATTTCGGGACTGCACCAGCGAATTGACCCTTTCATCCCCGTTGACGTCTCTAGTCTCCCAAAACCGCTGTCCTCATGCAGTCGCGCCAGGCCAAAGTCACATAAACGGGCTTTATAATCGGCGCCGACCAAAACATTAGCCTTGAAAGGATGATGCATTCAGCGACCGATAGATCCTCGCTTGACAAACTGTGGCTTACGGCTTTGAGGTCGCCATGGCAAACCGGTGGGTCCCGTTGGTGAAGAAAAGTCAACGCGTCGATGGTATCATAGACCTAAGACGAGGCGATTAGAAACCTGATGTGACAATCGTGACCGTAAGGCTCCTTGCGCGACGCACCAGCGATAACTTTTCGGGCACTTCGGGGTTGTGCGCCTTGATGAATTCACTAACATTCCCGTTGGGTTCCCAAGGTGATAGTAGCCATGCCTTCGAATTTTTGAAGTCGGCGTAAAAGCCGAGAAACTTGGCGATTCCAGGATGTGCTTCGAGGCTTGACCACACTAACATTTCCCTCGTGAACGCCTAGCAGGGATTGGCGTCAGCTGCTGGAAAGTATTAAGCCGTGCCGCACTCACCCGTTTCACTCTCGGCGCATTGGACATCTTCGTTATCTTGATCTGTTTGACGGCCACTAACTGGGGTGGGCCATATCGACGCGAGGCGAGCCACCCCGGTAGATAGGCGGATTGATGCAGCTCAGCGCGTCGAACGACACCAAACCCCCCCTCGGGTGGATCCTCGTCGTCAATCAGTACGATTCGCCAGGAGTTGATATGGAACCGTTCAAGTTTCTGGTATTCTTCGTCCTGAGAGGTAAGGGCACATCAACAGAGAGATTTCAAACTGGACCACGCCGGCGCTTACCACTGCTTGCGCGCTGATTCTCTTCTGTTCCATGGCTTCCGTCATGGAAATCAATTTTGGCGATCTCGTTCAGAGCGTGGTGGTGGAGAATGGGTGTGAACTGAGTGGTGGCACAGTGTCGAGCAATGCGGCGAACATCAGGCATGCCACCGGCGTTTCGGGCGATACCGGTTTCCCAGATTTACCCCTGAACTTGAGGGGACCAACCCCAACCTCATAGAATGACATACGAGCCAGAAAGAAACCTCTCAATTCCGCGATGATGCAAAGTCGCAAATGGCGACCGCCCATATCTGTTCTCCTCGCAAGCGGCATTCAGGCGTTCCACGGAGAAGAACCGCTCGATCGACGGGCACGTAAGAGAATCAGGCTTCGTCCTCTGAATTATTACTCCTCTCTGCGCCTTTCGTTACCTTGTTGCGCACCTGAGTTGACTGCCCTTTTCCGCCTTAGGTTTCTCTTTAACCGTCCAGATTAATAAATTCTTCTCGCTCCGAACAACTTAGTCGGTCGGTATAGAGAGGGACGTTAACTCCTAATCCCCCGCGAAGGTCACGACGTGCCTCTCCGCTCAATAACTGATACAATCTGAGTGGAGAGGGACTGATTGCCTCGACCCCGAATTGGAGAGAGTAGATTCGACGTCATCACTCCATTCATTTACCCCACACTTTTTATCTGCCGCTGAAGCCGCATACAAATAGAGTGCATGTACGGTAGATTCAGCCATGTCGATCACCCCTTATCCATATAGAAGCAATCCCTCGGTCTTGAATCTCTTCTTTGGGTACAAATGATCGTCATGCTGGTGCACCGCACGCGGAGACAGAGCTAGAGAGGAAGCGGGGAAAGCAACAGTCGATGTGATTGCACATCTGCCGCCCACTATCCCCCTTCACGTTGACCACCGTGCATCGACCGTCAACAAACGTGAAGTGCTGCGCCCAAAGTACGGTGCCTGGTGCCATTTGCACGATTAGCCATCGCGTTTGTGCATATGTAGAGCTTCTGCCGCCTCCCCAACAAACCCGTTTCCCGTGCTGACGCGATTGCTAATAAGCCGGGTGAGAGGTATGGTTGATACGGTCCATATTCATTTTGAAGCTTAAGATATCAATCATCATGGCCTGGAACGGGCAAGCAGCAAGTCCGGATTTCCGTTGTCGCTGCAGTGACTGGAATGGAGTGAAGGATTCAGTCCTGGTTGGGATCCTGTCTGGTGCGGTGGCGAGGCTGAGACCCTTGGAGGGCAAGTACTTCATGTCAATTCTACAAGGCTCGGACTGGCAAGATCCACGCCACCTGTTAATCAAGGAACTACTAACATACTACACCCTCAGCTTCCGATTGCGAACAAACGTATCTAATATCACCCTTTCTGTAGTAATTACCATGACCAACATTTCTGATTAGGGGGTTATTCGACCTAAATGACAATCAGCAACGTAATAGCACTACAAAGCTTCAGCTACGATGTCTTGAGACCCAGATATGACAGATTGGCCATCCTCTGAAAATTGTCGAGGACTGTCACAGAAACGGGGCGGCGGAATTGGTGAATCCAGAGCGTATGGCACCCCAGTGAATTGGGGCTGGACCGGGCTTGGTAGAGACCAGAGACGCCAGATAGGGCTCACTGAGTCCAGGGCCAGGTCTTCGTCGCTCTCTCCGGGCGATCTAAATACCGGGAAAGGAAATGGTACTGGAAAATGCTGCGCCGGCAAGTCTAGATCAAGGTCCTCCATTTGATGACACCAACAAATTTCTGGATCTCTGTTATATCGACCCTCTCTCTGCTCAATGCGTCATGTGCAATTAGCAACCATGAGAATATGATAAGTTAAAAGACGTGCCTGGAGCATTCGGGACGTTCTATCCACCTTGCCTCTGAACTTATAATATACTTGGCGAACCTCATTGCAAATATTCTCCAGTTCTGTCGTCGAATAGCGCCGAGGGGCATCATCATCATTCACTTTCCATACGCTGATGGGATACGTGTATAAGTTTCGCAGTAGCGGGCCGAAAAAATGGAGTACAGCTATATCTTCGTTGTTTGACAGCTGGGAGCTTTCGCCTCTCACCCTCAGCTTGAAGAAAAAGTTCCCAAGAAGGATGAGAAGGCCCCGGTTTATCCTGCGTGGGCCTGGAATGAGTATATGAAGTTCATGTTTCACAGGCCAACACTCACTTTCTTTGGGGGTCTCCTGTCACGAAGCGGCGGCGCAGCATCGAGACACAGTCCATCCGGAGCATCGCTGCTGCAGCGCGGACTTGAGCGGGGATATCCTCGATCCTCGATACCTGTTCGGCGACATCCAGGAGTCCGATTTTATCCTCAACCTTGGTACTTGGGTATCTGGTCTCATTAATTGTAACTTCTCTTGCGCATCTCAGGATATTCAAGAGAATACGGTGACAATCCAAATCACCTGCGTAGTGCTGCCTTGCTAAATTTACGGCTACCCCCTCCAAGACCGGTAGAGTCATCCCTACATCCCTATTCGAATAATATTGAGTGATACACGACGCATGAGAGAAATTTTCAAGCTTACCGCGTGTAGGCAACCCGTAGCTCACTAATATCGAAAACCGGAGACAAAACGCGATGACGTGAATCACTTGCAGTGAGTGAGATCTCTTGGAATGGGTATGTGTAAGTCCTAGGAGGACTACCGAAGACTGATTGGCCAGTTGGCATTCGTCCGATCATTTGAGTGGCGAAGGGTCCAGTTGGCATTGGTTCGATCACGTGAGCGCCCAAAACTGGCTGGCCAGTCGGGATTGGTTCGATCACATGAGTGGCGAAGGCTAGCTCGGTAGGATGTTGAGCTAGTATTGTTTGCGTCATGACGGATTTATTTGGCAGTTCAATGAAAGTATATCGAATAGGATTACTCATGTTGGCCTCCTGCATTGTTGGATCTGTGGGGGTCGCTTGAATGGGGTATGTGCCTCTGGCTGGTTCTTCTTGGCGGATCACTTGGGGTTGCCCGGTTGTCTCAGCGAAGACAGTTGGTAGGAGAGGTGGGTTAGCGTGGATTGGCTGGAGGGTCGGCGGATAAGAATGGGCAATAGGAAGCACAGGTTGACCGACTGTGACTTGAGGAGAATACGGGACTACCCCTGTGGTCTCTACGCTTCCCAGCGTGGTGATACGTCTGGGGTATTTGTAAGAAGAATGGAGTTTTCTTTTGGTGATTTCTACTCGCTCAACTGAATATGGGAGTTTGGTGAGAGTGTATACAATCAGGGATAAAAGCTTCCAGCTGGAGAGAGTGAGTGATTCGGAGTACTCCGTGATATGGATCCGAATGCCCTCCAGTGGAACGTATTCTATAGATGCTCTCACCATCCACGAAGCTAATGTGGCTTCTATGAGGGCAGGAGAGCATCCTTCAACCATGTCAGGCGGAATTAGCCAGTTGGAGCTCACGAACGGTTCACTCATTATCGTCTTGCCCAGATCCTGAGCGTCCAGCGAGCTCAAATATTGGTCCGAGGAATTAATTGAGAGAAATATGTGACACAGTGCCCCACGGTAGAGCCGTGCTGCAGAGACGGCGGCCCCAATTCGTTCAGGGCCAAGAAGCTCTACCATCCGCTGATAGGGATTTTTGCACAGTTCAAGGAAACGGGAGTGAAACGTCTCATCACTCCACAATCCTTCAAGATATCCCGTTTCATTGATTGTAACTATGTTTGCTGCGGCGCAGAGAAGGGTGAGAGGATCATCAGAAATGGAAATGGTCCGTTTGAGAGCCACAACCTGCAAGAATGTCACTTCATTTCTAGGACTGCCATGAAATAAAGATTGGAAGAGTCCCTGCGGAAAATTTCTCCCCGCTGACAAACCGGTGTGGGATCTGTGGAGTGTGAACCAACTCGAAATAGCGTTACTGATGTCGTGGTAGGTTGATGAACCTGGAAACCCGATCAGATAGGCGAAGCCCAGGAAAGGGAGCCAAACTGGTATAAGAAGAACCGCCACATAGAAGCCTAGGAGCTCCAATGCCAACGGGAGGAATGGTACGAGTGGCGACAGCTTCTTCTCCACCCAGCGCCGAATCAAAGCAAACAGATGTGAAAGGGGGCTTTGGAACGGGCAGAATCTATCCCACACCGTAAAGACTGCACTTAAGATAAAAATTGCCAACCCGAACCCCATTGGAATCCCAACAAGGCGAGAAATGGCGGGATTGAGAATGTGGAGGTAGAGTATGAGGGAAGCACAGAAAATGATAAGTCCAATCTGGAGGAGGGACGGCAAGATGTCGTCAAGCACAAGCTCGAGACGCCATCGCTCCGCGCCCAGGAATCGCTTTAGCTGCTCCCATCTCTGGCGGTCAGCACCACCCCCACTGCGCTTGCGGTAGTAGACGAGCCACTGGCGGCCCAGAACTGCGAGAAATGCTGATATGATAGCAAGTGCCAAACTGAATGAGAAGAGTATGTTGACGGTGAAAATGCCAGGAGACGGAGTGAATGATGTGGATGGGAGGGTAGGATTGCTCAGACTGGTGTCATTTCGGCCCTGCATCAGTTGCAACAAAATTGCATTGTTTTGCGCTAGGAGCGCATTGGTATCATCGGCGGGGTCCGCCAAAAGAAGAGGAAGGGTCATTGCGAGGAACGCCGAATTGACGCCCGCAAAGAGACCAGCCTAGGGGAAATCAGTTCCGATGCGCTGACCAAGAAAGATTGACGTTAGAGCTTACAAAAATCAAGAGACCATCGAGCTGTTCTTTTAATCCTTTTGTTGTATCCTCGTCGATTTCCTCAGCTAGGTTGTCATATAAACGGTAAAATTTGCCACCGTCTTGTCCGAACTCCCTGGGCGGATTCGGGACCTCGAAGGGAATTTGATTGAAGCCAGCACCAGGTACTGCGGCCATATATATAGCTTGGGGAGATGCAGAGAGTGCCAACAGATGGGTGGAGTCAGGATGAAAATTGGGAGAATGTTGAAGTGGTGGTGGAGGGAATCAAG
>KN823005.1:17906-60250 GCA_000827465.1 Tulasnella calospora MUT 4182 | reverse complement strand
AATAGCGACCAATGTACATATGAAGAAAATGATACATACAATACATACAGACGTAGTCGTTGACCGCGCAAGCTCGAACGTGGAAGTATGTAGACGATGGATCTCTTTGCAACCTCAATAACCGGAGGGCAGAGTATCACGACTCGCTGTGGCTGATGGGGATCGGAAGCTTGAGACCGGCGGTGACAAGCTGCGGCTGCCGCCGCTGGAGCTTATTGAGATCGCACAACAGACACAACCGACGCTCCCACTTCATAGCCGTCATCGGAATGGCACATAGTTGCTTCAATTCCCGGTCCCAGTAATATCCGTGCTCTTCCGAAGTCACAATGGCAGCTTCGAAATGTAATGCCGCTTCGTCGTACCGTCGCGCATTCACCAAGGTCCGCCCCTTCCGTCCCAAGTGATACGCCACCTCCTCATGCTGTTTCTGGCTACGACACACAGAGATGATGTGGTCGTACCAAAAGAGTGTGCCATCCCAATCACCTTGGCCACTTTTCAGTTTCACGAGGACAGCGGCGGCCGATCGCAAGAACCCTCGATGCGACAGTCCTTGAAACAAAAAGCACGATTCCTCCAGTACTGAAGCTGCTTCGTTGAGCTTCGACTGTCTTATGAGGCATTCACCCAACTCCATTAGCCCTCGTGCCAGGTTATACCGCGATCTGATCCGTCGGGCGATTGAAATGGACTCTTGAAAGAGTTCTTCAGCTTCACGGTATTCTCCTAAGCGCACCTTGACGCTGCCCATATCGCGTAGATTGATGCTCAAATCTCCGTCCCACCCAATGTTCCGAGTGATTGTGATAGCCTCCGAAAGGGCGTCGGCAGCCTTGACCAAATCAGACAGCTCGATGTGTGTGAAGCCGACTCCATGAAGGGCGTTCGCCAGTCCCAGTTGGTCACCTGACCGAGAGGCTATTTCCACGGCTTGGTTCAGTGTGGAAAGTGCCTCCTGCATCTGGCCTTTACATATCTGGATACCGGCTATCCTCTCGAGGCATTGTACGACGCCGATATCGTCTCCATGCGCACGACGAATTTCCAGGCTCTCGTGCAGGATTGGCAAAGCCTTGTCCGGCTCACCCAGCATCATGATTGAGCACCCAAGATAGTACGAGGCTCCCGCTATCCCAAGAGCATCGTGGAGAGTTCTGCAGTGCTCAAGAGCGGCGGCCGCGATGCAGCGGAGGTGGGCATAGTCACAAATTCGTTCCGCCGCCGTAGCTTTCTTCAAAAGAACGCTGGCTATGCCCTTGGCATTTGCTTCTTCCTGATAGAGCCGCAGAGCCTCGTCGAGGTACGCAGAGCTTTTCTCAGTGTTTCCTTTCCAACTCTCGAGATCCCCGAGGTTCTCCAACAAGGCAGCGGATTGGGTCTGGCACTCGGCGTTCGCTGGGGTGGGAGGGCAGCGGGGCTATTGATGCGAAGATCAGGGGTCTTATCGACAGCTGGGCATCAAGGATACCTACTAGATAAGTGACTGTGGTCTTGCACATCTTGGCTGTCGGTCGTCGCTCCGGATCAACGTTCCAACACCTCCTCATCAACTCCCAGACTTGAAGACAGTCACTAAGACGGGACGCTCCATCGACCTCAGGTAGAGGACTCTCGAAGATCTTGAGGATAACCGCGTACTCGGTCGAGGTTCCCTCATAAGGTAAGTCCCCTGTCATAATCTGCAAATTGAGAGCTGTTAGCTTCGGGGTAAAATACAAAGAATGACAAGTTACAGACCTCCCAAACCAGCCAAGCCCAGGCATACACGTCGCTGCTTGGTGCGCGTGACGCCCCCTCAATGAGTTCCGGACTGCACCAGCGGATGGACCCTTTATCGCCCGTCGATGTCACCAGTCTCCCAAAACCGCTATCCTCGTGGAGTCGTGCTAAACCGAAATCGCACAGACGGGCCTTGTACTCCGCGCTGACCAGAACATTCGCCTTGAAGAATGACGCATTCAGCGACCGACGGGTCGTCGCTCGAGGGGGTCTGGCTTACGGCTTTGATATCCCCATGGCAAACCGGCGGGTCCAGTTGGTGCAAAAAGGCCAAAGCGTCGATAGTATCGTAAATCTATGATGAGGTGATTGGCGAACCGATGCGACCGCGGTGAAGCTTCGTGCGCGGCTCACCAGTGATAGCTTTTCGGGAACTTCAATCTTGTGCGCCTTGACGAATTCACTGACATTCCCATTAGGCTCCCATGGTGAGAGCAGCCATGCCTTTGAGTTCTCGAAGTTGGCGTAAAAGCCGAGGAATTTGGCGATTCCAGGGTGTGCCTCGAGGCTCGACCAGACTAACAGTTCTCTCGTGAACGCCTATCAAAGATCGAATTCAGCTGCCGAAAGTACTAAGACGTGCCGCACCCACTCGTTTCACCCTCGGTGTACTTGACATCTTCGTCATTTTTATTTGTTTCACGGCTACTAATTGCGGTGGGCCATACCGACGTGAGGCGAGCCAACCCTGTAAATAGGCTGATTGATGCAGCTCAGCGCGTCGAACGACACCAAAACCTCCCTCGGGTGGATCCTTGTCGTCGACCAGTACTATCCTCCGGCAGTTGATATGGAACCTTTCGAGCTTCTTGTATTCTTCGTCCTGGGGGCAAACGCACATCAACGGAGGGATTTCAAATTGAACTACGCCGGCGCTTACCACTGCGTTGGCGCTGATACTCCTCTGCTCCGTCACTTGCGTCGTGGACATTAATTTTGACAGTATCGTTCAGACTCTGGTGGTAGAGAGTGGGGAGTGAACTGAGTGGTGACTGTTCTGTGTCGAGCGATGTGGCGAGCATCAGGTTCCCTCAATGCTGGTGGCAATTCCAGGGATCCCCGGTTCCCAGATCTACCCTTGCACTTTCGAGGACCCTAACGCTAACCTCATAGAATATCATATGAGAAGGAAGGAAACCTCTCAATTCTGAGATGGTGCAAAGACGTGAATGGAGACGGGCCGTATTTATTCTCTCCTCGCAAGTGGCATACCAGGCGTCACATGGCGGAATCAGTGGGAGGCAAGCGAGGAAGGGTGCTTGACACCTAGCATAACCCGATCCATGAATTACTTTGAGCCTTCCCTCCATAATTTGTTTGAATTTTCATTCTCCAACGCGAGGACCATAAAAGAAATACTACCCTTTTGAGTCACCCAGTACGACTCGATCGGCCACTGGTGTGTAAGAGAGCAAAGCTTTTCTCCTCTTGAACCAATCGTCCTCTCTACGCCTTTCGTAAGAACGAACCACTCGGGGGTTCGCCGGTATAGAGAGGGACGTAAACTCTTTTCGCATCCAAAAATCCCCCGCAAAGATCACGACTGGCCTCTCCGCTCAATGGAAACAATGACTGATACGATCTTAGGGGGGAGGGACTTAATATTGTGTCGACCCTGAGCTAGACAGAGAGGACCACGCCGTCACTCGATCGTCTACCCCGCATTTGGTTTTCTTTGCCGCAGCCCCCACATGTCTACCAGAATACCATGTATTGCGAAAACAACAAACGATGCGTATTTTTGTCTTCGCTGAATGACGTCATGGCTTCGAAGTTCAAGCCTCACTTTCCCAGCCTCTCCGCACTCACCCTGGGGGTTTGACTTAGCAATCGCAGGAGAGAGGCCATAGACGACACGGAGAGAACCCCCAACTCGTTCGCAGTACTAGAATCTTCCTTTGGCGGCTCTCAATAGCGATCCTTGGGGTCGACAACCCTTCCGTCATTGAAGTGTTATGTGCGTTTTCGGGGTGGCTGTGCGACAACCGCAAATGATCCGAGGGCCAGCATTCTCACCCATGTACATACAAAAATAGTACAGACAGTGTAAAGGGCGTAGAAGGATGTAGAAGCGGATCTATTTTGAACGTCGATAGTCGAAACACGAGGTATCATGATTCTCCACGACCGATGAGGATCGGAAGCTTGAGACTGGTAGTGACAAGCTGTGGCTGTCGCCGCTGGAGTTTCTTGAGATCGCACAACAGCGGTAACCGACGCTCCCATTTCATGGTCGTCTTCGGAATGGCGCACAGTTGCCTCTGCAGTCGCATCCGTTGCCAATGCGATAAATACTCATTCTCCCAACGAGGCAGCATGGCGGCTTCGAAGTGTAACGCCGCCTCGTCGTATCGTTGCGCATTTGTTAAGATCTGCCCTTTCCGTTCCAGGTAATCCGCCACGTCCTGCTGCTGTTTCTGGATACGACACACAGCAATGATATGGTCGATCCAAAAAAGCGTGCGGTCCCAATCACCTTGTCTGCTTTTCAATTCCACCAGGGTAGAAGCTACCCGCCGCGAACCCCATGGTTGTGATAGCTCATGCCACAAAAGGCACGCTTCCTCTAACAGCGGAACAGCTTCGTTGAGGCTGAATTGTCCTTGGAAGGATTCTCCCAGCCCCTCTAGCCCTCGTGCGAGAGTATACCGGTCTCCGATGCGTCGGGCGATTGGGATCGACTCTTGAAAAAATCCTTGAGCTGCACCATAATCTCCTAAACGCATCTTGAGGCTACCCATCGAGTTTAAAATAACACCCAAACCTCCCTCCCACCCAATATTCTGAGCGATTGTTGCAGCGTCCGAGAGGGCGTCGGTAGCCCTGACAAAATCAGAGAGGTAGGAGTGTGTGTTCCCCACCACGTGAAGTGCGAGCGCCAGTCCCAATCGGTCGCCTGACCGAGAGGCTAGTGCTACCGCTTCGTTCAGGGTGGATAGTGCGTCTACCGGCTGGCCGTTATGCCTTTGGATCTCGCCTATTCTCTCGAGGCATTGTACTGCTCCGACATCGTCTCCGTGGGTGCGGCGAATGTCTAAACTTTCGCGCAACATCGGCAGCGCCTCGTCCGGGTTTCCCAACATATCGACCGAGAACCCAAGGTAGAACGAGGCTTCGGCTATCCCAAGGGCATCGTCGAGACTTCTACAGTGCTCGAGGGCGGTGGTAGCGATGGCACGGAGTTTGACGTAGTCCGAGATACGATATGTAGCGACGGTTTGTTTTCGGAGGACGCTGGCGATACCCTTGGCATCGGCTTCTTCCTGATAGAGCCGTAGAGCCTTATTTAGGTACGCAGAGCTCTTCTCTTGGTTTCCTTTCCAACTCTCGAGGTCGCCGAGGTTCTCCAGCAGAGGAGCGGATCGGGTCTGGTGATTGGAGTTTGCAGGGGCGGGAGTGCAGCGGGGCTGTTGACGAAGTTAGAGCCATTATAGGTCGAGAGAGATTGACAAAGATACGTACTAGATACGTAATTGTCGTCTTGCACATCCTGGCCGTCGGTCGTTGCAGAGGATCCAAGTTCCAGCACCTTATCATCAACTCCCAAACCTGAAGGCAATCGCTCAGGCGAGACTGTCCGTCGACCTGAGGTAGAGGACTCTCGAAGATTTGGCGCATAATAACGAAGTCGACCGTGGTCTCTTCATAGGGCAGCTTCCCTGTCATAATCTAGTGTCAAGTTATTATCGAGCGCAGTACAAAAGTATAGTGGAGACACGCACCTCCCAAACAAGCCAGGCCCAAGAATACACGTCGCTAGTTGGTTCCCGCGGTGCGCCATTGAGGACCTCAGGGCTGCACCAGCGAAGGGACCCCTTCATGCCTGTCGACGACTCCAGTCTCCCAAAACCGCTATCCTCGTGCAGTCGTGCCAGACCAAAGTCGCAGAGACGGGCTTTATACTCGGCGCTGACCAGAACATTAGCCTTGAAACGGTGGTGCATTCAGTGACCGACGGATCCTCTTTCGAGAAAGTCTGGCTTACGGATTTGATGTCTCCATGGCAAACTGGCGGGTTCAGTTGGTGGAGAAAGTTTAATGCCTCGATGGTGTCGTACACCTAAAGCGAGGTGATTAGCGGGGTGATGTGACAACCGTGGTGCTTCTTGCGCAACGCACCAGCGACAGCTTTTCGGGAACTTCAAGTTGGTGCGCCTTGATGAATTCACTAACATTCCCATTGGGCTCCCATGGTGAGAGCAGCCATGCCTTGGAGTTCTCGAAGTCGGCGTAAAAGCCGAGAAACTTGGCGATTCCAGGATGCGCCTCCAGGCTTGACCACACTAGCACTTCCCTCGTGAACGCCTAGTATCAAGGATCGACTTCAGCTGCCGAAAAGTACTAAGACATGCCACACCCACTCGTTTCACCCTCGGCGTATTGGACACCTTCGTTAATTTGATCTGTTTGACGGCAACCAATTGCGGTGGGCCATATCGACGTGAGGCCAGCCAAGCTGGGAGATAGGCAGCCTGATGAAGCTCAGCGCGGCGGACGATACCGAAACCCCCCTCAGGTGGATCTTCGTCGTCAACGAGTACAATTCTCCGATAGTCGATATGGAACCTTTGGAGTTTCTTGTATTCTTCGTCCTAGGAGGCAAGGGCACATCAACCAAGAGATTTCGATTTGGACCACGCCGGTGTTTACCACTGCTTTAGCACTGATACTCCTCTGTTCCCTCGCTTCCGTCATGGACATCCACTCAACGTCGTTCAGGATCTGGTGGTGGTGGTTGGGAAGTAAGTAGTGATTGTACTGTCGATGTGTCGAGCCCTGAGCGCGTTCGCCAATGTGGCGGTGCTTCCGGACCCCGGTGATACCCCGTTTCCCAAGCTATATCTCGACACTCGAGGGCACCTCATAAAATATCATACAAGACCGAAAGAAAATTCTCAATTCTGCAAAATTGTGAACGGCGAGGGCCCATAATTTCTCCTCGCAAGCGGCGTACTAGGTGTCATATAGGGAAGGAGCCGACGCAGAAAGGTCTTCCCGGCGGAATCGGTGCCAAGCGAGAATTCCGGCACGCGAACTACCCTGAACCTTCACTTCCTCCAACGCGAGCATCACCAAGGGAATACTATCCTTCGAGCTATGCAACGATCCGATCGACGGGTGTGTAAGAGAATCAGGCGTTCCTGAGTCCTTCTGAATAACCCTCTCTGCGCCTTTCGTGATTCTGTTATGCACGTGAATTGGTTGACCTTTCCCCATTCTCTGAGCACCGCCTAGGTTAGAATTTTTTTTTTGCTCCGGTAACTCGCGCTGTCGGCACAGAGAGTGACATAAACTCTTTTCGCATACTCGCAGGTCTCGACGTGCCTCTCTGCTGAATGAAAACAATGACCGATACGACCCAATTAGGGAAGGACTGATTGCCTCGACCCTGAGTTTGACAGAGAGGACCAGAAAGCCGACGTCATCACTCTATTCACTTACCCCGCATTTGTGTTTCTTTGCCGCAAAAACCAGAGAGGCACTTCGGCCCCATGAGACCGCCCGATTCATCTCCGCTGAATGAAAATAATGACTGACGTGACAGCCTCGACCCTGAATTAGACAAATACAACCAGAACAGTCGACGCCACCACTCCACATTTACACTGATTATAACCACTTTCCTCTTTTGTCGTAGAAGCCGCAGAAAGGAAGAGTCCACATGTGCGGCCCATTCCACTCATCCCGACCATCCTGTTGTCCCTCGAAGAAGCGTCTCGGTCCCGGCTATCTTTCGCGCGCACATAGACACATTCACACACGATTGGTCCATTTACCCAACGATCTCGACTAGGAGTAAGAGAAAAGCAAAAGAAAAGCCAAGAGCCAGATTGTCTTGGGTTGTTCGGGGCGCCCTCCTAACGGGTACCACCTACGACAACGTATATATGCCGTACCTAGGTATACAGGCATTCGTCATCGTCGCGGACCATACATATATGGGTACCGATTGGGAGAGAGGAAGAAAACGAGGGCCAAAGTCGCCCCAAAATGAAACTGGCTGCATTGACCAGTCAGACGCGCCCAATCGTTTGTGCCACCCCCGAAGGGGAGGCAGCATTTTGTGGTTTACATTATCTCTCCTCTGGTAGCCGACCGCCAAAGTCCTCCGGAAGTCCAAACACACTCACTCACATGATTGGTCTTTATCATCCGTTAACTATTCGCTCTTTCTCTGTTCGGTTCATTGGATGACTACAAAATATAGGCAAATCACTTTGCTTTGCCAAACCCGTCCGAACGCGCACAGAGAACCAGAGAATTGCTTGGCCACACCGAGAACCTGCAGATCTTTAGGGAGCATTAATAGCCTCAGAGGGTCCATCAATCTCGGGGTTATAAGTTCCATGGTCGATAACTGAGGAAAATAATAGTAATAAAGAACTGGTGGTGTCAAATTCAGTTTTCAGCTACAATTAACACAGGATTGGGCTACCGAAGTGCGGAACCTCGACCCAAATGGATCAGATCCAACAATCGCAGTAGAGAGGTACAGACGATACGGACAGAACTACCAACTTTCTCGCAGACGTTAGCGTCAACGCCTGCTCTCATCACCCTTCCGTTCGAAGCATTAAGGGGCGGAGTTCCTGACTACCTTTCCTTCGCTTAAGTCTTGTGAGTCGCCAGACCGAAATCCCGCTACGTCACACGGCTTTTAAAAGTCCTACACCTCTATATTATTTTCGCTTAGTAACAGAGACTAGCGTACATATACAGCAAGTAATACACCTGTCACATATAGTCGCCCAATATGTCTCAGGTCGCGCTCGTTGGAAAAAGGACATGTAAACGGAGAAAAGTCCTTTTGGAACCTAGAAGGACCAAAACATAGCGGATCAGGCTTCTCCGTGTGCGATGGGGATTGGAAGCTTGAGACTGGCGGTGACAAGCTGCGGTAGTCGTCGTTGCAGTTGCTTCAAATCGCACAGAAGCGGTAACCGACGCTCCCACGTCATGGCCGTCTTAGGGATGGCGCACAGTTGCTCCCATTCCTCGGGCCGGCGGTACCCGTTCTCTATACAAGTCGCAATGGCGGCTTCGAAGTGCAATGCCGCCTCGGCGTGCCGCTGCAACCCCACCAGGATCTTTCCTTTGATTATCAGATGCTCCGCGACCTGCCAATGGCATTTCTGGCTACGCCACACAGCAATTATGTGGTCGTACCAAAAGAGTGCGCCACCCCATTCGCCTTGGCTCCTTTTCAGCTCAAAGAGAGTTGATGCGACCTGCCGGGCACTCCATGGCTGCGACAGTAAATTCCACAATCGGCAAGCTTCCTTCAGAAGTGGAACAGCTTCTTTGGGTTTTGATTTGTGCTGGAAGCATTCTGCCAGCCCCTCTAGCGCGATTGCTAGCCCCCATCGGCTACCGTTGCGTCGAGTGATCGAAATCGCCTCTTGGAAAAGGCCTTCAGCTTCACGATATTCTCCCAACTGCATCCTGAGGCGACCCATAGCAACTAAATAAAAGGGCAAATCTCCGTCCCACCCCACGTTCCGAGAGATAGTGATGGCGTTTGAAAGGGCGTCGGCAGCCTTGACGAAATCAAACAGGGCGGAGTGTGCGAGCCCCACCGTGTGAAGTGCGCTCGCCAGTCCCACTAGGTCGCCGGACCGAGTCGCTATTGCCACCGCCTCGTCCATTGTGGACAGTGCTTCGTGGTTCAGGCCCAGACCGTTCTGGATACCGGCTATTCTCTCCAGGCATTGTCCTACACCGATATCGTCTCCATGCGTACGACGAATTTCTAGGCTCTCGCGCAGGATTGGTAACGCCTCCTCCGACTGGCCCAGCATCATAATCGAGTAGCCAAAGTAGTACGAGGCTTCCGCCACCCCAATATCATCGTTGAGAGCTCTACAGTATTCGAGGGCGGTGATAGCGGTGGCGCGGACTTTAACATAGTCGTTAATACGATTTGCCACGACAGTCTGCTTCCGGAGAACGCTGGCTATGCCCTTGGCATCCGCTTCATTTTTATACAGCTGGAGAGCTTCTTCGAGGTACGTGGAGCTCATCTCAAGGTTTCCTTTCCAAGTCTCGAGGTCCCCGAGATTCTCCAGCAGTGCAGCCGATCGGGTATGATGATCGGCATTCGCGGGGGTGGGAGTGCAGCGAGGCTGTTGAATCCATGATTAAAGGCGCTATAGAGAAGAAAATGGTGGTAAAGATGCTTACTAGATAAGTAATTGTGGTCCTACACATCCTCGCTGTCGGTCTTTGTGCAGGATCAACGTTCCAACACCTCCTCATCAATTCCCAAACCTGAAGGCAATCACTGAGACGGGATGTGCCATCGACCCCAGCTAGAGGGCTTTCGAAAATCTTGCGGATAATAGCGTAATCGGCCGAAGTTCCTTCATAAGGCAGATCCCCCGTCATAACCTGCAGATCGACATATGTTACCATCGAGCGTAAATACAAAGAGTGATATGGTACGAACCTCCCAAACTAGCCAAGCCCAGGCATATACGTCGCTGCTTGGTGCCCTTGGCGCGCCATCTATGAGTTCGGGACTGCACCAGCGAATGGACCCTTTATCGCCCGTCGATGTCTCCAATCTTCCAAAGCCGCTATCCTCATGTAGTCGCGCAAGACCAAAGTCACACAGACGAGCCTTATAATCGGCGCTAACCAGAACATTAGCCTTGAAAGGACGAGGCATTTAGCGGGCGACGGATCCTCCTTCGAGAAGGTCTGGCTTACAGCTTTGATGTCGCCATGGCAAACCGGCGGATTCAGTTGGTGAAGAAAGGTCAACGCGTCAATGGTATCGTGGATCTAAGACGAGGTAATTAGTGAGCTGACGTGACAATCGGGATACCCCTTGCGCAACGCACCAACGACAGCTTTTCGGGAACCTCCAGGTTATGCTCCTTGACGAAGTCGCTAACGTTCCCATTGGGCTCCCATGGGGAGAGCAGCCATGCTTTCGAGTTCTCGAAGTCGGCGTAAAAGCCGAGAAACTTTGCGATCCCGGGATGCGCCTCAAAACTCGACCACACTAACATTTCCCTTGTGAACGCCTCGCAAGCATTGGCTTCAGCTGCCGGAAAATACTAGGATATGCCGCACTCACTCGTTTCACCCTCGGCCTACTGGACATCTTCGTTATTTTGATCTGTTTTACGGCCACTAACTGCGGTGGGCCATATCGACGTGAGGCCAGCCAAGCTGGGAGATAGGCGGACTGATGCAGCTCAGCGCGTCGAACGACACCAAACCCTCCCTCGGCCGGATCCTTGTCGTCGACGAGTACGACTCTCCGACAATTGACGTGGAACCTTTCCAGCTTCTTGTATTCTTCGTCCTGAGAGGCAAGGGCACATCAGCGGAGAAATTTCAAATTGGACCGCGCCACGCTGACCACTGCTTGTGCGCTGATATTCTTCTGTTTCGTCCCTTCCGTCATGGACATAGCTCTTGACATTATTGTTTGTAACTTGATGGCGGATGATGGGGAGTGAAGTGATGATTGTACCGTGTTGGGCAATGAGGTGAGTGCCAGGCTCTCAATATCGCCGGCCAGGTTTCCCAGGCTACCCCTTTTTCCACCTTGGCGCGGGTTACCGAGAACCCCATTAAGCAAGTGGTCTGCGCAACCTGATAGGTGAATTCGATCGGCGCATTTGAGTACAGATCAAGTTAAATATTTGACCCTCCAATACAAGCATTCCCCATCTGAATCACGGTCTTCTTGTCCTTGGACAGGTGAGCTAGCTCCGGCATAGAGAGCCTGAAGCTTTCCGTGTCTTCTAGTTCGATTGCCTTGTTGAGAGTCTCTAAATATCTGCTCTGACCTTGCGCAGTAAATGGATTCCTTTTTTTAAGTTGAATGTCGTTTGTTGGACTAGTGTTAGAGGGCCGGCTAGGATCGATGGGGGGCAAGCGAGCAAGCGGGTCGTTTGCTGCGCGACGTCCAGTATAACACGACACGCGAATTACCTTGAACCTTATCTTTATACTTCGTTTGAATCGCGCTTCTCCAACGCGAGCGTCACAAAAGGAGTACTAGCCTTCGAGTCTTGCAGCTTCGCGATCCTGTTACGCACGTGAGTTGCTTGACCTTTACCCCCCTTTCTTTAACGTTCACCGCCTAGGTTAATAAATTCTTTTTGCTTCGGCTAACTCGCGGGCTGTCGGCACACAGAGAGACATAATGGGGAGGGACTGGTCCTCGACCCTGAGCTGGACAGATCTACGGGAGAGGACCAGAAAAGCAACGTCATCACACTATTCAGCTACCCCGCATTTGTTTTCTTTACCTTAGAAGCCGCAGAAAACAGAGACACTTCGGCCCCATGAGATCGCCCGATCCATCCCCGCTGAATGAAAATAATGACTGATGCGATTACCAGAGAGAAGAGGAAGCCTCGACCTGAATTAGACAAATACAACCAGAAAGCCGACGTCACCGCTCCACACCAATTATAGCTTACTCATTTTAGAACCCCGCGCTTTCTTCTTTCGCTGCAGAAGCCGCAGAAAGATAGAGTGCATGTGCAGCCTGTTCCGCTCATTGAATAAACGGATCCTTTCTGAAGTTGAATGTCGTGGGCCGGCTGACATCGATGGGAGACAAGGAGCAAGCGGGTCTTTCGCAACCTTGTTGTGCAGGTGAGTTGGCCGGCCTTTCCTTCCTTTCTCTTTAACACCGCTCAGGTTAAGAAATTCCTCTCGCTTCGAGCAACTCACGCTTTCGGCGCGGAGGGTGGCATCAACCCTTTTCGCATCCTGAATCCCCGGCCGAGATCACGACGTGCATCTTATTGGGAAGACTGATGGTCTCCACCCTAAGCTGGACCGAGAGAACCAAAAAGGCGACTCCATCAAACCGTATCGCATTCATTTAACCCCATTCCCCACCCTAACCTTTTCTTTGCCGCAGAAGCCGCGGAAAAGTAGAGTACATACATGTGCTCATGTAGCCCATGCCGATCTCCACAGAAGCAATGCCTCGATCTTGGTTCTCTTCCATGTGCCCCGATATATGTACGGACACGCCCTCTGCCATTGTTTATTTGCCGAATGATCCAACTTGAAGTAGGGCGAGAGAGAGATAGCGGAAGAACTGGGATTTTGTTTATGATCGTTCGCTTACCTTTCTTTTGGTACACTTGTAGTTTTGCAGGCGCGCAAATACGTAATTAGTAGCTTTGGGATCTATTGGGCAAGCTCTACAATTGCGTCAGGGGTCTTTAAGGTTTAGCCGGTGGAAAGCCGCCGTAGCGAGTACAAACAACCATGCCGTATGCGACGATATCATATAGTCAGCAAGTGGGTTGCCTCCCTCCTATTATCGGACCGCAAAGCAGACAACCAAACCTTTTGCAAGTGGGCCTAAAAATGTCAGCCGACTCTCGGTCACGATGCTTTGGACCCACAGAACCGCCACGAACCGTCCCTAACAAGTGTGATAAAAAGCAAATATGAAATTGATGAACGGAAGAGAATTGCGAATATCAACTGGCAGTTTCGACTAATTCAACATTGGATTGATCTACTAATCTATTGCGTTTCGAGTCTCTTAGGGGTGTGAATAAGTAATCACAGGAGGGAAGTCATAAGTGAGAGGTAGGGAAGTCAATGTTCGTAGACTCCCAGGTCCCAACATTCTCTCATCACCGCTCATTTAATTGCTTTCAACAGTAGTACTCGGAGTCTATGACCTTCTTTCGTTGGAGTACCAGTGAATTTTCGCGACAAAGTACTGGGACGGCCAGCATCCTTTTGTGATTCTGCACCTGCAAATTACTCTCGAGCTATCGCAACAACTCCCGTAAATATAAAGACAGTGGTACACGCAACATGTATATATGCCGCCGTTTACTGCGCAAGCTCGTACATGGAAGTATCTATGTAGATGATGGATCCAATCACGATTCTCCACGGCCGACGGGGATCGGAAGCTTGAGACTGGCAGTGACGAGCTGTGGTTGTCGTCGCTGGAGTTTCTTGAGATCGCACGACAGAGGCGACCGACGCTCCCACTGCATGACGGTCTTCGGAATGGCACACAGTTGTGACGGTGCCTCAGGAAAGGTGTACCCATTGTCTCTACAGGTTGCAATGGCGGCTTCCCAATGCAACGCCGCCTCGTCGTATCGTTGCAGCTTTACCAAGATCTCCCCCTTCCATCCCAGCTGCTTCGCCACCTCCCAATGATGCTTCTGGCTACGACAGAAAGCGATGATGTGGTCGCGCCAACGGAGTGCGCCCTCCAAGTCACCTTGTCCAATCTTTAATTGCACGAGGATACCTGCGATGCCTCTCGAAATCTCTCGTTGTGACTGTTCGTGCAACAACAGACAAGATTCCTCGAATACCTGAACAGCTTCGGTGAGTTTTGACTGTCGTCGGAAGCATTGTCCCAGTTCATATAGCCCCCGCGCGAGTCGAAACCGGTCTCCGATGTGTCGAGCGATTGATATCGACTCTTGAAAAAGCTCTTCAGCTTTACGATGATCTTCTAACCGCATCTTGAGTTCACCCATTGTGCGTAAAGCGCTACTCAAGGATCCCTCCATCCCAATACTCCGAGCGATCACGATAGCCTCCGATAAGGCGTCGGCGGCCATGTCATAATCAGATAGCTCCATGTGTGTGGTCCCTAGGAGACCAAGTAGTCCCACGAGTCCCAATCGGTCCCCCGATCGAGAGGCCATTTCCAAGGCTTCGCCCAGTGTAGAAAGTGCCTCCCGCATCTCGCCCTTAGACCTCTGGATATCGGCTATTTTCCCGAGACATTTTATTACACCGATATCGAATCCATGCGTCCGACGGAGGTCCAGGCTCTCGCGCAGGATTGGTAACGCCTCGTCGCATTTGTCCAGCATCATCATCGAGGATCCAAGATAGTACGAGGCTTCCGCTATCCCAAAATTATCGTTGAGGGCTCGATAGTGTTCGAGGGCGGTGGTAGTGATGGAACGGACTTTGACAAAGTCCGAAATACATTCCGCTGCGGCAGCCTTTAGCAGGAGAACGCGGGCTATGCCCTTTATATCGGCTTCTTCCTGATAGAGCCCCAAAGCCTCGTTTAGATACGCAGAGCTCTTCTCTTTGTTTCCTTTCCAAGTCTCGAGGTGACTGAGGTTCTCCAGCAGTGCAGCCGATCGCTCGGCATTCGCGGGGGCGGGTGTGCAGCGGGGCTGTTGATGCGGAGGTCAGGGGTGCTGTTGACGAGAGTGGGATGTCGGGGGATACTTACTCGGTACGTCATTGTGGTTTGACACATCCTGCTTGTCGGCCGTTGTACGGGATCGACATTCCAACACCTCGTCAGCAAATCCCAGACGTGGAGGCAGTCGCTAAGACGGGACTGTCCATCAACCTCGGGTAGAGGACTCTCGAAAATCTTGCGGATAATAGCGTAATCGGTAGAGGTTCCCTCATAGGGCACATCCCCCGTCATAATCTGCAGATCGATAGATGTCACGGTCTAGTGCAAATACACACAATAAAAGGTTACGTACCTCCCAAACCAACCATGCCCAGGCATACACGTCGCTAGTTGGGGCCCGTGGTGCGCCATCGATGAGCTCGGGACTGCACCAGCGAATGGACCCTTTAGAGCCCGTTGACGTTTCCAGTCTTCCAAAACCGCTATCCTCATGCAGTCGTGCAAGACCAAAGTCGCACAGACGTGCTTTATAATTGGCGGTGACCAGAACATTAGCCTTGAAAGGGCGACGCGTTTAGGAACCGACGAATCCTCGTTCGAGAAGGTCTGGCTTACGGATTTGATATCGCCATGGCAAACTGGTGGAGTCAGTTGGTGAAGAAAATTCAACGCGTCGATGGTGTCGTAGACCTAAGACGAGGTGATTAGTAATCTAGTAAGCCGATCATCAGGGCCGTCCCTGCCCCACGCACCAGCGACAACTTTTCAGGGACTTCCAGGCTGTGCAACTTGATGAATTCGCTGACATTCCCGTTGGGCTCCCATGGTGACAGCAGCCATGCCTCCGGCCGCTTGAAGTCGGCGTAAAACCCGACAAACCTGGCGATTCCAGGATGCATATCGAGCCCAGACCACACCAACACTTCCCTCGTGAATGCCTGACCAGGATTGATATTAGCTGCCCGACAGTAGTAAGGCGTGCCAGACTTACTCGTTTCACCCTCGGAACATTGGAAATCTTCGATATTTTGATCTGTTTGACGGCTACCGACTGCGGCGTGCCATACCGACGTGAGCCCAGCCAAGCCGGGAGGTAGGCAGAGTGATGCAGCTCAGCCTGTCGAACGATACCAAAACCACCCTCGGGCGGATTACTGTCGTCGACGAATACGATTCTCCGACCGTTGACACGGAACCTTTCGAGTTTCTCGTATTCTTCGTCCTGGAAGGAGAGGCACTTCAACAGAGAGATTGAAATTTGGACTAGACCGACGCTTACCACTGCTTGTGCGCTGGAACTCCTCTGTTCAGTGGTTTCCGCTGTAGACATCGCTTTTAACAGTCTGGATTGGAACCTGGTGGTGGGGCTGGAGAGAGAAATGAGGGGCGATTGTACGATGTCGAGCAATGAGGTGCACCTGTTCGCTGGCGCGTCATACCCGATTTCCCAGGCTACCCCTGAGGCTTGATCCACATTTCCCCCACAATTACTTCTCTGCCCCAGAGGCCGCCCCGCCTCAAAGTAGAGTATATGTGCAACCTCTTCCCGCTGTTCCACCAAAGTCGATCTTTCTCTTATCTGTAGAAGACAAATCCCGTTCTTGGCTCTCTCGTCTGCACAGACATACAGTACAGGTAGTCTGTTGTTGTTTATCTCCGGAACGATCCTATTGGAGGCAGGACAAAGGGAAAGAAAGGCAGAAGGACCATTGTTTTGTACTGTCCTTTGGAGCCCACTTCTGGGAGGTAAACCTCAACACAGGAAGTGCTACCAAGCGATGAGGAGAGGAGGAAGCGAGTCTGTGTTCCTGGCGAAAAGACTGACTGCAGACAGCGATGCGCCCACATACAAGGCCGACGCCCCCGACATGGATTATACTATAAAATTTGGGTATCTCTTTTTCCTGCTATGACGGGACCAAAGTGAGCGAAACGGCATCGGAGGTGAGAGAGAAAGTCTGTGAGAGCGAGAAGACGGGGTAGTAACAGGGGGGATGAGCTGAGCTGGCCCTATAAATCAGCGCCATCTGACTCTCCTAGTCGGTAACCATAGCTCGTGCACTTAGAAACGCTCTAGATTATCCTCAGCCATGTGAAAAAAAATAACACACACACGCACACACACAAAACAGATAAGCAGGTTTATCATTGTGCTAATGTCTCAACCACCACTCGCCGGAGGACCTCGGCATGCTATGAATACTTGCGCAAGGCCACGATGCGGACGGGAAGGCATGGGTTATCCGTCCGTCAGCCCAGCCTCAGTCTGACCCTTCAAGAACACCGTTGTTTCTATTACCGCACATATATCAATTGATATTGCGTGGGTGCTTGAATAATATACCTTGGTCCACAAACAAAGCTGGAGAAGGACCAGAAGAGAACGCTTGGTCGCGTGTGCATCATTTGGGCCGTAAGCATGCCGTTCGATGGATATCATGTCGTCGATTAGCGTCAGATTACGCCACGTAAATTTTGGATGTGCATCCTAGAGGAGCAAACGGAAACTCATTGGCCGCTCCGGACATATATAATGTCGGTCCACGTCGAATCCTTTGGGACAAAAGCGGATCGCCCGGACGTAAGGTGCCCACCGCCTCCCAGGAGGTCGCTCCTCGATCGTCCAGGCTTCAAGGTCACTGAACGCGCTAATGCCTCCGTGCGAAGGCCATTGGAGCCCGTGCTAAATTTTCTCGACAATTTTCAGCTATTTAACAAGCCTTAATAGACCTGGGAGGTCAATAAATCATTGAAGCCTAAGAGTTGCAAAGTATGGAATAAATGAACCGAAGAGAATTGCAAGTATCGACTGCCAGTTTCGGCAAGTTTGACATTGGATTGGTCTCTCGAAAGCTAAATTTCGGCTATATTAAATGCACGATTTAGTAGTCGTTGGAGGGACGTCCGAGACGAGAGGTAGTGAACCGTCGACTTGTTCGCAGAGGCCGAGGTCCCAATGTCTCTCGTCACGCTCATTTCCCACTCTCAGTAGCAGTTCTCTGAGTCGACGACCCATTTGTTGCTGGAGTGCCTGTGAGTCTTCGCGGGGAAGTCCCGCCATGGCAAGCGTCATTTAGCAGTTGTGAATCTGCAAATCATTTCCGAGCTATCACAGCGACTGATGTACATTCAGAAAAGCTTTACACGTAATATCTACACTCGTAGTCGTTTACTGCGCAAGCTCGGACGTGGAAGTATGTAGACGATGGATCTGTTTGAAATGTCAATAGCTAAAACACAAGGTATCACGATTCTTCACGACCGACGGGGATCGGAAGCTTGAGACCGGCGGTGAAAAGCTGCGGTTGTCGCTGCTGAAGTTTCTTGAGATCGCACAACACAGGTAACCGACGCTCCCACCTCATGGCCGTCTTCGGAACGGCGCACAGGCACGACAGTTTCCGGCGCCAGCAATACCCATTCTCCCCAAGAGTAAGGATGGAAGCTTCGAAATGCAATGCCGCCGCGTCGTAGCGTTTTGCCTCTACCAAGATTTTTGCCTTCCGCTCCAGGTGATTCGCCACCTCCAGATGCTCCTTCTGACTGCGATACACGGCGATGATGTGATCGTGCCAGGGAAGCGCGCCATCCCAATCACCTTGGCCACTTTTCAATTCCACAAGGGTAGAAGCGACCCTCACCGAGTCCTTTGGTCGTGATAATTCTTGAAACAGCAGGCAGGCTTCCCCCAATGCTGAAGCTGCGTCGTAGAGTTTTGATTGTTTCTGGTAGCATTCGCCTAGATGATAGAGGGCCCATGCTAGAATCCACCGTGTTTTGAATTGTCGGGCGATTGAAACCGAGTCTTGAAAAAGTGCTTCAGCTTCACGATAATCGCCCAGCTGGATCTTGATGTAGCCCATTCGCCATCCGGTATCGCCCAAACCGGCATACCACCCGATGTTCTGAGCGATCGAACGAGCCTTCAAGAAGGCCTCGGCAGCCCTGTCGAAATCACGCCGTTGGAGGTGCACGACCCCCATAGTCCTGAGCGCTGTGCCTCGCCCCAATCGATCCCCCGACCGATAAGTAACTGCCACGGCTTCCTCCAGTGTAGACAGCGCCTCGTCTCCGCGTTCTTCTTTCCTCTGGAGTTCGCCGATTCGTTCTAGGGATTTTGCTGTGCCGACATCGTTTCCGTGCGTACGATACAGTTCGAGGGCTTCGCGCAGGACTGGCAAGGCCTCGTCCATGTGGTCCCGCATGAGAAGCGAGTTTCCCAGCCAGAATGACGCATCGGCTATCCCAATGGGATCGTTGAGATTCCGAAAGTGCTCGCGAGCGGCGGTAGCCGTGGCGGCGGCTTGGCCATAGTCTGCACAACGAGATGCCACGGTAGCTTGCTTCCGGAGAACGCTGGCGATGCCCCTGGTGTTCCCTTCGTCTTGATAGAGTCGCAGAGCCTCGTCGAGGTGGGCAGAGCTCTTCTCGGGGTTTCCTTTCCAACTCTCGAGGTCGCCAAGGTTCTCCAGCAGTGCAGCCGATTGCGCCTGCTGTTTGGCTTTCGCAGTGGTGGGTGTGCAGCGGGGCTGTGGATGGCGGGGTTAGGGGTGTTATAGACGGGGACGGGCTGCGCGGTGTACTTACGAGGTATGTCACCGTGGTTTTACATATCATGCTTCTCGGCCGTTGTCCAGGGTCAACGTTCCAACATCTCATCAGCAACTCCCAAACCTGGAGGCAGTCACGTAGACGAAATTGTCCATCAACACCGGGTAGAGGACTCTCAAAGATCTTGCGGATAATAGCGTAATCGTTAGCGGTTCCTTCATAGGGCAGATCCCCCGTCATAATCTGCGGATCGAGACATGTTACCGTCGAGTGCAGAGACACGAAATAAAGGGGTACATACCTCCCAAACCAACCACGCCCAGGCATACACGTCGCTAGTTGGGGCGCGTGGTGCGCCATCGATGAGTTCGGGACTGCACCAGCGAATGGACCCTTTACTGCCCGTTGATGTCTCCAATCTTCCAAAACCGCTATCTTCATGCAATCGTGCGAGACCGAAGTCGCACAGACGTGCTTGATAATCGGCGGTAACTAGAACATTAGCCTTGAAAGGCGATGCGTTGAGAGACCGACGGATCCTCGTTCGAGAAGGTCTGGCTTACAGATTTGATGTCGCCATGGCAAACTGGTGGGGTCAGTTGGTGAAGAAAAGTCAAGGCGTCGATGGTGTCGTAGACCTAAGACGAAGTGATTAGTAATCAGGTCAGCCAATATCAGGGTCCTGCGCGACGCACTAGGGACAGCTTTTCAGGAACTTCCAAGCTGTGCAACTTGATGAATTCGCTGACATTCCCGTTGGGCTCCCATGGCGACAGCAGCCATGCCTCGGACCGCTTGAAATCGGCGTAAAACCCAAGAAACTTGGCGATTCCAGGATGGGCATCGAGGGCAGACCACACCAACACTTCCCTCGTGAATGCCTGACAAGGATTGATATTAGCTGCCCGACAGGAGTGATATGTGTCAGACTTACTCGTTTCACCCTCGGAACATTGGAAATCTTCGATATTTTGATCTGTTTGACGGCTACCAACTGCGGTGCGCCATGCCGACGTGAGCCCAACCAAGCTGGGAGGTAGGCAGAGTGATGCAGCTCAGCCTGTCGAACGATACCAAAACCACCCTCGGGTGGATTGTTATCGTCGACGAATACGATTCTCCGACCGTTGACACGGAACCTTTCGAGTTTCTCGTATTCTTCGTCCTGGAAGGAAAGGGGACTTCAACGGAGAGATTCGAATTTGGACTAGACCGGTGGTTACCACTGCCTGTGCGCTAGCACTGTTCTGTTCAGTCGCTTCCGTCACGGACATCTCTCTTAACAATCTGGCTTGGAAAGTGGTGGTTGGGATGGGAAGAGAGGCGGGAGGTGATTGTATGATGTCGAGCAATGAGGTGAATATTCGCTGGCGCGTCATGCCTGATTTCCCAGGCTACCCTGCAGGAGGCTTCAGAGCCATACACATTTCCCCCACAATTACTTCTCTGCCCCAGTGGCCGCTTCAAAGTAGGATATACATGTGCAACCCCATTCCATCCGTTCCGTCACAGCTGATCGTTTTCTTATACCGAGAAGACAAGTCCCGGTCTTGGCTCTCTTTCGTGCGCACTGCACAAACCTCCGCGTACCGACGCTGCCTAGATCTGTTGTTGTTTATCTTCGGAACAATCCAAATTGGGGACAAAGGAAAGAAAAGCGGAAAGACCATTTGTTTTGTATTCTCCTGTACCCTTCCTTCGGGCCACACAATGTCTAAAACAGGAAGTGCTATAGGTACAGAGGTCTAGACCTTCGTCGTCGCGGCGCACCTTTCTCAGGCACCGAGAGATAAGGAGAGGGAAGCGAGTTCATGTCCTTGGCGAAGACACTGACTACATACATATGCACCCATACCACGCAAAGTGGAGGAGGGATAAGTGCAATACTAGCACAAGGCCATAATCATGGAAGGGCCAATCAAAGGTACCCGTCAGCGACACGGCCACATACGAGGCAGACGTCTTCGAATAATGATAAATCCCCGAGCAAGGGTGCCCGTTGTATATTGCATTCTAGTCAGGGGCAGGACTGAATATTATGTACTACCCAAGCGAGTCGCCTCTCTCATATTATCGGACCGCTAACTTAACAGTCAAATATTTTACAACTGGAGCTAAGAATGCCATCCGACTTTCGAGAACGATATTTTGTGGATTCAGAACGGCCACATACCTTCCTCAACAAGTGTGAAGAAAGGGAGAGCGTCCGCCGTCTGGGCGCACCCTGCCCAATGAACTACGAGATCGCTCACGAATTCCCGGAGACAGAACCACATTGCTATACTCGAGCTTGAAACGCGCTAACAAAGACTAGAAGGTGACTGGCGGGTTTGAGTGGAATGTGTCCAGCTTCTTTCGGAACATGTATATAGCCACCTGAATGAACGAGGAACTCTGGCCGTGGAGTGCCCCTAAACACGCTGTTCTCTGAATCTTATCCCATCATCACATTGGGAGGTTACGGGCGATACGGAGAATGTGGCCACATCAACATATCTGCCGACAATGAAGTCCCAGCCTCATCTCATTGCCGTTCCTTCTGAAGCTCTGAAGAGGGGGTCCCCAGTAAATTTAGTTTATGTCCTAGCTACTAGCAAACACGAGGCCCAACCCAAGTCTTCTGAAGTTCATACCCCTAAATATCATATTCGCGCTGCCACAAAGGCCAGCTACAGAGAACGTGGCGTATACGATACATATAAACATGGTCGTTTACAGCGCAGTAGTACTAGCTGGGACGAGGACAGAGGGAAGGGGTATGTCTCTTTGAAAACTACAGATCTAAAATAAAAGGATAGGGTTGTGCATGGCTGATAGGAGGAGTCGGGGGCTTGAGAACGGCAGTAATAAGCTGGGGTAGTCGCCGTTGCAATTTCTTTTGACCGCACGACAGCAGCAGCGGACGCTCCCACTTCATGGTCGTCTTCGGAATGGCGCACAATTGCCTCGATAGGTGGCTCCGTTTCCAGCGCCAGAAAGACCCACTCTCCGAACGAATTTGCATGGCAGCTTCGAAATGTAATGCCGCCTCGTCGTATCGTTGCACCTTTACCAAAATCTCCCCTTTCCGTTCCAGCTGATCAGCCACCTCCAAATGCTCTTCCAGGATACGACAAATAGAGATGATGTGGTCGTGCCAAAAGAGCGCTCTCTCCCAATCACCTTGACTACGTTTCAATTCCACAAGAGTACACGCGATGTCTCTCGAACTCCATTGCTGTGATAGTTGGTGGTTCATTAGGCAAGCTTCCTCCAATAGTGGAGCAGCTTCGTTGGGTTTTGATTGTTCCTGCAAGCATTTGCCCAACGACTCTAGTCCTCGCGCTGCAACTAACCGTGCTCCAATCCGTCGGGCGATTGAAAGAGACTCTTGAAAGAGTACTTCGGCTTCATGATACGCTCCTAACCGCATCTTGAGGTTCCCCATGGAGACTAAATCTACACTCAATTCGCTGTCCCATCCAATATTCCGAGTGATCGTAATCGCCTCCGAAAGGGCGTCGGCAGCCTTGACAAAGTCGGACAGGTCGGTATGCGTGACCCCCACCAGATGGAGGACATTTGCCAGTCCCAATCGGTCGCCCGACCGAGTGGCTATTGCCATGGCTTCGCCCAATGTGTAGAGAGCTTCATGCTCTTGTCCATTAGCCCTCTGAATGTCGCCTATCCTCTCCAGGCACTGTACTACGCCGACGTCGTCACCGTGCGTACGACGAATTTCCAGACTCTCGTTCAGGATCGGTAACGCCTTGTCCCGCTCGCCCAGCATCTGGACCGAGACCCCAAGGTAGTAAGAGGCTTCCGCCATCCCGGGAGCGTCGGTGAGAGCTCTACAGTGCTCGAGGGCGGTAGTAGCGATAGCATGGAGTCCGGCAAAGTCCGAAATGCGACATGTCGCGACAGTTTGTTTCCGGAGGACGCTGGCTATGCCCTTGGTATCCGCTTCTTCCCTATAGAGCCGCAGAGCCTCGGCGAGGTACGCAGAGCTCTTCTCGGGGTTCCCTTTCCAACTCTCGATGTCGCCGAGGTTCTCCAGTAGTGCTGCCGATAGGGTCCGAGACTCTGAATTTGCAGGAGCGGGAGTGCAGCGAGGCTGGTAACACGGGGTTAGGAATATTATGGACTGAGAAGAGACGGCAAAGACCCACCAGATAGGTGACTATCGTCTTGCACATCCTGGTCGTCGGTCGTTGTCCAGGTTCAACCTTCCAACACCTTGTCATCAGCTCCCAAAGTTGAAGACAATCACTAAGGCGGGACTGCCCATCGGCCTCAGGTAGAGGGCTCTCGAAGATCTTGCGGATAATAGCGTAATCGGCAGAGGTTCCCTCATAAGGCAAATTCCCCGTCATAATCTGCAAATCGAGAGAAGTTACCATCGAGCGCTATACGAAGACAAAAGAGGTGCGAACCTCCCAAACCAGCCAGGCCCAGGCATACACGTCGCTGGTTGGTGCGCGTGGTGCGCCATCGATGAGTTCGGGACTGCACCAGCGAATGGACCCTTTACTGCCCGTTGATGTCTCCAGTCTTCCAAAACCGCTATCCTCATGCAGTCGTGCTAGACCGAAGTCACATAGACGAGCCCTATAATCGGCGCTGACCAGAACATTGGGCTTAAAGGGTGTTGTTATCAGCAACCCGATCCACGTCAGAAAGCCTGTACCTTACGGATTTGATATCGCCATGGCAAACCGGCGGATCCAGTTGGTGAAGAAAGTTTAATGCGTCGATAGTGTCGTAGACCTAAGCACGTGCGGTTAGCCAGCCGACATAATGATGCACCCTGTGCGACACACCAGTGATAGCTTTTCGGGAACCTCCAGTTTGTGCGCCTTAATGAACTCGCTAACGTTCCCGTTGGGCTCCCATGGTGAAAGTAACCACGCTTCTGAGCGTTTGAAGTCGGCGTAGAAGCCGAGGAATTTGGCGATCCCAGGATGCGCCTCCAGGCTAGACCACACCAACATCTCCCTGGTTAACGCCTGGCGAGGATCGAGTTCAGCTACCTGGAAGTATTAGCAAGTGCTAGACATACTCGTTTCACTCTCGGTAGGTTGGAGACCGACGATATCTTGATCTGTTTGACGGCCACTGACTGAGGTGGGCCATATTGACGTGAGCCCAGCCAGGTGGGGAGATAGGCGGACTCGTGCAGCTCAGCCCGTCGGACGATACCGAATCCCCCTTCCGTTCCTTGATCGTAGTTAACCAACACAACTCTTCGACGGTCAACAAAAAATTTCCTCTCTAGCTTCCTGTATTCCTTGTCCTGGAATGAAATGGGACATCAGCGGAGAGATTCTAACCTGGACTGGACTGGCACTTACCACTGCTTGGCCGCTGGCACTCATCTGTCCAATAGCTTCCGTGGCAGACATCGCTTTTGGTCGTCTCGTTAGGATCCAGCTGGAGGGGGATGGGGAGTGAACTGAGTGGTGATTGTACTTTGTCGAGAGATGCGGGCAGCGGCGAGCATCAGGTTCCCTCCACTGCGGGAAAGCCGGGACGACCGTGGAAGAGTTCGCCGTCGCCACTGCACTTCGCACATTTAACCTACACAACTCGCCGAAAATAAGCCAAAAATGGCTTTCGATTAGTTTGGTAAATGGATTAGGCATACAAGAGCGCAAAAACTACTGATGTAGACGATCTCGGGAGCGTGTCGCCGTAACCGTGGCCGTTCGGCCCCGCAGGGTTTAGCTCACCTGAGAACTCTAATTTCCGAACGAAAAATAGAATCCTGACCGGGAACAGCTAGCATTCTTTATCGATAGGATTAGTATTCAAGATATTAAGTAGGCTGAGAAGCTTTTGGGTGGTTCCAATACAAACTTTCGGCGGTTGCAAAATGCACGTCGCCGAAGGCTCAAGCTGGACCCTGACGCGGCGAAGAACAACGATGACGGCGACACGCTCCCGAGGACGTCTAGGTCCGTGATTTTTGCTCTATTGTATGCCTAAGCAGTATACTGAACTAATCGAAATCCATTTTGGGCTTATTTTCGGCGAGTTGTGTGGGTAAAAGGAGCGAAGTGTACGAACCCTTCCATGGTCGTCCCACCTTTCCAGAGAAACCCGGTTTCTCAGACAGTCCCCCTGGCGCTTGAGAGGCAGAAACCTCACAAGATACCATACGAGACGGAAAGAACCTTCTCGATTTAGTGACCGTGCAAAGTGGCGAAGGACGAAGGTCTATGTAACCATCCTAGCGTCCGTCATACCCAGCGTCACATAGAAGGAGTCCAACGCACGGAGGCCTTCCCGGGCGCAACTGGTGGAGGCAAGCGAGGAACTGCGTCTTGGGGGTGCGCGACGTCTGGCACAATGGAACGGGGGAATTGCCTTGAGCCTTCCCTCCATACTTTTGTTGAATTGCGATTCTTTGACGCGAGGGCCCCAACAAGAATACTATCCTTCGAGCCGTGCAACGACTCGATCGACCGGCTTGTCTAAGGACCAGGCTATCCCTCCTCTCAAACAGCTGAGTCCACTCTGCGCCTTTTCGTAACCGTGTCGCGCATGTGAGCTGGTTGAATCTTCCTTTTTCTGTTTAATTCCAGGATCGGAACTTCGTCGCGCTCCGACCAACCGCTGTCGGTAAGGGAGAGACATAAACACTTTCCCTATTCAGGATCCCCCCGGAGATCACGACGTGCCTCTCTGCTGACCAAAATAATGTTCGATGCGATCTTATCGGGGAGGGACCGGTATTGAATGCCAAGACCCTGAGTTTGATCGAAAGGACCAGAACGCCGACGTCATCACCCGCGCTGCATCTCGCTGCATTCGTTCCCTCGACACTTTTTGCGTTGCCGCACGAGCCGCCGAAAGATAAAGTACGTTCATTTCGATCGTTCTCTTATCGGCAGAAGAGCAAACTAGGTCTTGGCCCTCTTTGGTGCAAACACGCACACGTGCACACCCGCTGTTGTTCGTCTGCCATACGATCGTAAGGGGAAAATGAATGAAAGGCTGAAGACCGATTATGTTTTGACCCGTCGTGCACCCATTCTTCTGGGCATACTTCGAGCGGGGACATCCAAAATATTGTGACTTAGGTATCAGTCGTATGTAACACTGATTGACACCGATGGCCCGAACTTTGAGTGGCCTATGAATCTGGTTTAACAGTTACGGTAGCGAGGTCACACACGATCCGTAGAAACCATCAACTCGTTCGCAGACGCCGAGGCACCAACCTCCTCTCATCGCCGCTATTTTGGACGCTCCCAGGGTCTTGAGCCCAACGACATTGCCTTCGTTGACAGATTTCAGGTCCCCTGCGGTTAACTCGACGGTGAGGACCCCTCGGCAGTTCCGTCACTGTATAGTCTTTTTTGAGCCGTCATAAAAAATACTCATATACATCCAAAGGAAATACCTAATACATGTACAAGATACAGACGGGATTGTTTCGGGCGCAAGCTCGGACGAGGAAAGACGCCGAGGATGGATTTTTTCGAAACATCGGTAGCCGACACCTGAAAGATCAAGGTTGTCCATGACAGTCGAGGATCGGAAGCTTGAGACTGGCGGTGACAAGCTGGGGTAGTCGCCGTTGGAGTTTCTTCACATCAAACAACAGACGTAAACGACGCTCCCACTTCATCTCCACCTTCGGGATGGTGCACAGTTGCTTTCGGTTTGAGCGCCAGGTGTAGCCGTTCTCTTTTGCAGTCACGATGGCTGCTTCGAAATGTAAGGCCGCCTCATCGTATCGTTGAGCCTTCACCAGGATCTCCCCCTTCCGTTCCAGCTGATTCGCCACCCCCCAATAATCCTTCTGGCTACGACAGACAGCGATGATGTGGTCGCGCCAAAAGAGTACGCGGTCCCAGTCACCTTGACGACTTTTCAATTCCACAAGGGTAGATGCAATCCCTTTCGAAACCCCCTCCTCGGATAGTTCACGCCACAATAGGCAAGCCTCCTCCAATAGTGGAGCAGCTTCGTTGAGTTTTGACTGTTGTCGGAAGCATTTTCCTAGTTCGTCGAGCGCTTGTGTTAGTCTGTACCGGTCCTGAATGTGTCGGGCGGTTGAAATCGACTCTTGCAAAAGTTCTTCAACTTCACGATGATCTCCTAACCGCATCTTGAGGCGACCCATAGTACGTAAACTCGTACTCAAACCTCCTTCCCACCCGATATTCCGAGTGATCGTAATGCCCTCCGAAAGGGCGTCTGCAGCCTTGTCAAAATCAGACAGCTCGATCTGTATGAATCCCGTGGCATGAAGCGCGTTCGCCAGTCCCAATCGATCACCCAATCGAGAGGCTATTGCAACCGCCTCATCCAGTGTGGACAGTGCCTCCCGTCTCCGCCCCATATGCCTCTGGACGATTCCAATTCTCTCCAGGCATTGAACGACGCCGACATCGTCTCCATGCGCGCGACGAATTTCCATGCTCTCGCGGAGTATGGCAAGGCTTCGTCCAGTTTGCTCAACATCGAGAGCGAGAAACCAAGGTAGAATGAGGCTTCGGCTATCCCAGGAGCATCGGTGAGAGTTCTACAGCGGTCGAGAGCGGTGGTGGCGATGAGGCGGAGTTGGACAAAAGTCCGAAATGCGGTATGTCGCGACAGCTTGTTTTCTGAGGACACTGGTTATGCCTTTCGTATCCGCTGCTTCCTGATAGAGCCGAAGAGCTTCATTGAGGTACGCAGTGCTCTTCTCGAAGTTTCCTTTCCAACTCTCAAGGTCACCGAGATTCTCCAGTAGGGCAGCGGATCGGGCCTGATGATCGGGGGTCGCAGGGGTGGGAGTGCAGCGGGGCTGTTGGTAGGAGGTTAGGTCCGTTGTGATTGAGAGACGGCGCCAGAGCAACGTACGAGATACATAATCGTTGTCTTGCACATCATGGCCGTCGGTCGTTGCAGAGGATCAAAATTCCAGCACCTCATCATCAATTCCCAGACTTGAAGGCAATCGCTGAGACGGGATTGTCCGTCAACCTGAGGTAGAGGACTCTCGAATATCTGGCGCATGATGATAAAGTCGACTGTGGCCTCTTCATAAGGCAGCTTCCCCGTCATAATCTGATGCAATGTTATCATCGAGCGCGAGGTGAAGGATAACGGAGACACGTACCTCCCATACCAGCCAGGCCCAGGAATACACGTCGCTAGTTGGTTCGCGCGGCGCGCCATTGAGGATCTCCGGACTGCACCAACGAATGGACCCTTTCATCCCTGTCGACGTCTCCAGTCTTCCAAACCCGCTATCCTCGTGGAGTCGTGCAAGACCGAAGTCGCACAGACGGGCCTTATACTCGGCGCTGACTAGAACGTTAGCCTTCAAAGAGCGATGGTTTCAGCGACCGAAGGATCCTCGTTCGACCAAGTCTGCCTTACGGATTTGATGTCTCCATGACAAACCGGTGGATTCAATTGGTGAAGAAAGTTAATGCGTCGATAGTATCGTAAACCTGAGGCCAGGTGATCCATGAGACTTTAACAGGCTGATGTAAGAGTTGTGACTCACCAGCGAGAGCTTTTCGGGCACTTCCAGGTTGTGCGCCTCAATGAATTCACTAACATTCCCGTTGGGCTCCCATGGTGAGAGCAGCCATGCCTCCGAGCGCTTAAAGTCGGCGTAGAAGCCGAGGAACTTGGCGATGCTAGGATGCTCTTCGAGGCTTGACCACACGAACATCTCCCTCGTGAACGCCTGGCAAGGATCGACTTCAGCCGCTTGGAAGGACTAAGAAAGTGCCAGACCCACTCGTTTCACTCTCGGCATATTAGATATCTTCGATAATTTGATCTGTTTGACCGCCACTAACTGGGGTGGGCCGTATTGACGCGAGGCCAGCCAAGCTGGGAGGTAGGCTGAGTGATGCAGCTCAGCCTGTCGAACGATACCAAAACCACCCTCGCCCGCATTATTCTCGTCGACAAATACAATTCTCCGATGATCGACGTGGAACCTTTCAAGTTTCTCGTATTCTTCGTCCTGGAAGGAAAGGGCACTTTAACGAAGAGATTCGAATTTGGACCAGGCCGGCGCTTACCACTGCTTGTGCACCGGCAGCCTTCTGTTCCGTTGATCGCGTCGTGAACATCGCGGTAGACAGTCTCGTTCAGAACCTGCTGGTGATGGGAGGGGAGAAAAGTGAGGGTGACTGCACTCTGTGTCGAGCAATGAGGCGAGCAGGTTACCTCAATGTTGCCATGGCCGGTTCCCAGGCTACCCCTGTGGCTTGAAAGCAATATGTGGCGTTTATGTGGCGTCGCCCCCAGCATAAGCTCCCCGTTCAACGTCGATGAATACCACAAATGCTGAAGGCATATATTTGCTCTTCTCGCGACCGGCATACCGGGCGTCCTAGCTCCACGCCGGGAGGGCTTTGGACGGGCGACATCAGCGCGAAGTAAGTGAGGAAGTGAGGCTTTGGGTGAGACTTCTAGCACAGTTCAACAAGTGAAGTGCCTTGATCCCCCTGCCTTACTGCTTCCAATTACGATTCTCCAACATAAACGTAAGACGAGATACTTCCAAACCATGCAAAGACTCGACGTGCGCGTCAGAGAATGAAGCTGTATATTCCTTTCATACTATCTCTCTGCCTCGCTCTTAACCTTGTTTTATGCGTAAGAATTAGTCGGCCGTCTTTTCTCCCTTCCTGCGTTCTTCATTCCGGATTAGGAAACTCTTTGCCTTTGACCAGCTGACACTGCTCAGTACAGGGGCATAATCAGTTCTCCCGTCCTCGACCCGCGGACTCGTGACTTGCATCTCCACTGAATGAAGGTAATGATCGAGTACTCCTTGCCTCCGCCCTGGGTCACACAGAGAAGACCAGAAAGCCAGGGTGACATCAACGTCACCGCTCCAGGCAGTAATGTTTACCCCGCGCGTGTGCGGCCCATTCTGCCGATGCCAATCATTGTCTTCTTCGTATAAGAAGAGCCCCGGTCTTGGCTCTCTTTCGTCTGCATATCTATTACATGTCCACAACGCTGTCCGCTGTTGTTCACCCACCGAGCAATCTCGATTTGTGGGAGAAAAAAAGGGAATCTCTCAGTAGGTTCCCTAACAACATTTCGTTCATCCAGACGATTGCGAGTTCTCGCGGCGAGGTAGAGTGGCAGCCAGCACTTCTTGGCTGTTCGGCATGTATACATCGTGTTTTAGTGCTACTACAGAGAATACTCGAGTATAGAGAAAGAAAATGCGACATGTACAAACGTGGTCGTTCACCGCGCTAGCCCGGAGGGGCAGAGACGTAGAAGTGAGATCCCGTTGGCAAGTCTATGACCGAAACGCAAAGGATCCCGAGTATCCGTAATGGTTGGGGAAAGGAAGCTTGAGACTGGCGGTGACAAGCTGTGGTAGTCGTCGTTGTAGTTTCTTCATGTCACACAGCAAAGGTAACCGACGCTCCCACTTCATGACTGACTTCGGGATTGTGCTCAGTTTCCACCGTTCCGAGCCCCACCAGAACCCGTTCTCTCGACGAGCCAGCATGGCAGCTTCGAAATGCAATGCCGCCTCGTCGTACTGTTGCAGCTCCACCAGGACCTGCCCCTTCCGTTCTAGGTTATCCGCCACCTCCTCCTGTCGGTTCTGGCTACGACACGCAGCGATGATGTGGTCGTGCCAAAGGAGTACGCCGTCCCAGTTGCCTTGGCTAGTTTTCAATCCCACAAGGATCGCAGCGGACTGTTTGAACAAGGGTAGTGCTGACTGTTGCTGCCGCAATCGACAAGCTTCCTCTACTGCCGAAACTGCTTGGTCGAGTTTCGATTGATTCTGAAAGCATTCTCCCAGGTTCTCCAGCGCGCTGGCCAGTCTCCACCCGTCTCTGATCTGTCGAGCGGTTGAAACCGACTCTTGAAGGAGTTGTTCGGCTTCGCCGTGATCTCCTAACCGCGTCTTGAGGAGACCCATAGCGGATAAGATGGTGCTCAGCCCTCCCCCCCACCCAATATTCCGAGTGATCACCGAAGCTTCGGAAAGGGCCTCTTCGGCCTTGGCGATATCGAACAGGTCGGCGTGTGTGTTCCCTAAGATATGAAGTGCGATCGCCAGTCCCAATCGGTCGCCGGACCGAGAAGCTATTGCCACGGCTTCCTCCAGGGTGGACAGCGCCTCATGTTCATGGCACGTAAACCTCTGGATCTCGCCTATTCTCTCTAGGCATTGTACCACGCCGACATCATCTCCATGCGTACGACGAATTTCCAGACTCTCGCGCAGGAATGGCAACGCATCGTCCGCCTCGCCTAGCCTCTCAAGCGCGAACCCGACGTAGTACGAGGCTTCCGCTATCCCAAGCGCATCGTTGAGAGTTCGGCAGTGCTCGAGCGCCGTGGTAGCAATGGCATGGAGTTTGACGCAGTCCGTAATGCGCAAGGCCGCGGCAGCTTGCTTCCGAAGTACACTAGCTACGCCCTTGATATCCCCCCGTTCCCGATAGAGTTGTAGAGCCTCGTTGAGGTACACAGAGCTCTCTTCGAGGTTTCCTTTCCAACTCTCAAGGTCACCGAGGTTCTCTAGAAGTGCAGCCGAGCGGGTCTGGTGATCGGCAGTCCCAGGGGTAGGGGTACAACGAGGCTGTTTGATATGAGGTTAGAGCCGTTATTGACCGAGAGGGGGTGCCAAAGAAACATACTAGATACGTAATTGTGGTCCTGCACATCCTCGCCGTCGGTCGAAGCAGAGGATCACCGGTCCAACACCTCGTCATAAGCTCCCAGACCTGAAGACAGTCGCTAAGACGGGACTTTCCATCGATTTGTGGTAGAGGACTTTCGAAGATTTGTCGGATAATAACAAAGTCGACGGTGGTCTCTTCATAGGGCAGTTTGCCTGTCATAATCTGAGGTTACATTACAATGGAGCACAGTGAAAATCATAATGGAACCACATACCTCCCAAACCAGCCAGGCCCACGAGTACACGTCGCTTGCTGGTGTGCGTGGTGCGCCATTGAGAATTTCGGGACTGCACCAGCGAATGGACCCCTTGAACCCTGTTGATGTCTCCAGTCTTCCGAATCCGCTATCTTCGTGAAGGCGTGCCAGACCGAAGTCGCATAAAAGAGCTTTGAACTGTGCGTTGACTAAAACATTAGCCTTGACAGGAAACGAAATTAGCGATGTCCCAATTCGACTAGGGCCTCGCTTACGGATTTGATATCTCCATGGCAAACGGGTGGGTCCAGTTGGTGGAGAAAGGCTACCGCTTCGATGGTGTCGTAGACCTAAAGAGTACGGTATCCCCGAACCTGTTGTGAGTGAATAGCCAATCGTGCTTCACACATGACGCACCAGCGACAACTTTTCAGGAACTTCCAGCTTGTGCAAACGGGTGAATTCGCTCACACTCCCGTTCGGCTCCCATGGTGAAAGCAACCACGCTTCTCCGTGTTGGAAGTCGGCATAGAAGCCGAGAAACTTGGCGATGCCCGAATGCGTCTTGAGCTGGGACCAGACCAACATCTCCTTCGTGAAAGCCTGCAGACGAACGCGAAGGTGAGTCCCACCGAAAATACGAATAACGGGAGACCTTACTCGTTTCAAGTCCGGCATGTTATCGACCGCTGATATCTTGATCTGTTTGACAGCTACTAGCTGTGGTGGACCAGATTGACGGACAGCCAGCCAAGCCGGGAGATAGGTGGAGCGATGAAGTTCAGCTCGCCGAACGATCCCATAACCCCCCGAGCGTCTATAATCTTCGTCGAGTATGAATATCCTCCGCCTGTCGACTTTGAATCCCTCTAGTTTCTTGTATTCCTCTTCCTGCAATGCAGAACGGTCTGTTGGAGGGACATTGTAATTTGGACTGGACCCCTGCTTACCACTGCTTGTGCTCTGGAGCGTCTATTCTCTGGGGTTTCCGTCGTGGACATCGTCCTGAGTAGTTTCGCTTGGTTCCGGCACTAGTAGCTGCCAAGTAACGAGAGGGTGAATGTTCCCTGTCGAGCAATGAGGTGAGGATCAAGTGGCCTCATTGCGACGTTTCCCATGGTAGGACCCCGACCCACAACACCAATCAAATACCAACCAGCTAGACGTAACAGATCATTAACCCAGTTAGTCGCAAGTCTCGACTGCTGATCTGCTCTGGCTAAATATGGCGTAGCAATCCTCACACGGAATCATGCAATGGGGTGACGTCAGGACAAACTCCGTACAAAAGGGCCTACACATGACTGTTCCACCCGACGACATGATTGATTCAGTATGGCGTCTGACTACAACTGAGATATCTCAAACAAACGATGATGCGTATTTTTGCCGTAATTGGATGACGCGATTGACATTCACGTGCACTCTTCGCATTTCACTCGCACGGCAGGGCATTCCAAGATTCACCTGTCCGTCCCCGCCGTCGCCGACCAAAGGTAAAACTTTGGGTGTAGAGCCGACGCCGTATTGCAACCTCACGATACGCAGTGCATCCCTCGTTATATGACGAGTTCCGCCCGTTTACGTTAGAGAATGGCGGCACTTTTTCTGATTTGAGCCATCTCTCCCTTGGTTGCAAACCCTCGGGCGAACTCATTCACGTTGTGATTGGCCGTATCATTTGATACCTACGCCACATTCTTAGTGTAAGTACCCAAATACGTGTTTTACCGGATAGTTGCGTGACCCATTGGGTAAGCCGTTAAGCTTCAATTCGTCATGGGGGACAGGGCGACAGTGTAAGCGAGCAGACCATCGCATCGCACGCGAGGAGAAGTGTAGATATGGCGAGTGAGTCGCCTTTCCCTTATTATCGGTTCGCTAACTCAATTGATCAACAACCAGCCCTTCTCTGATTGGGACCCAAAGTGTCATCCGGGTTTCAGGAATGGCTCCTTGCGCATTCAGAGCCGCCCTATATCTTCCCCCCGCGAGTCTGAGAAAACAAGAGTCCACTCGCCGGAGGATCATTCCGTGCCAATTTGTCCCGTCCTTGGATCCGGGGAATTCGGACTTGCATCTCCGCTGAATGATTGATGCGATCGTTTTAGGAAGGTACTCCTTGCTTCTGCCCTCAATTACATAGAGAGACCAGAAAGGTACCTTCCACGTCACCGCCCCACAACTTTTGTTTACCCACACTTTCTTCTTTGCCACGCAAGCCGCAAAGAGACGAAAGTGTGCAGCCCATTCTTCCCATGCCGATATTGATAATTCTCACAGAGACTAGGTCTTGGCTCTCTTTGGAATCTGCGAAAGATCTGTATTGGGGTAAGAGATTCAAAGGATGAACGAAAAGCGAAGAGCTCTGTCTATTGTTGTACTGTACCCTTCCGTCCAGGCACACTTCTAATGAGCAAAATCTACAACAACAAATGACGTTCTTCGGTACACAAGGTTTCGCAATCGGCGCGGGACATATGTGGGCACTGATCGAGGGAGAGGGAGCAGGCGAGGGTTAATATAGTCACCAAATGAAGCCGGCTACATTGACGAGTTAAACCCGCCAAAACACCTGTACCACCCCCAAAAGAGGCTTCGCCTTTTCGGTTGAAATTATCTCCCCTCTCCTGGGTCGATCGATTGCCAAGTCTTCCGGAAGTCCCGATTCACTCACTCAGGCGATTGGTTTTACTCATCAACCGTTATTCCCTCCTGTCCGCTTCCAGAATAAGGGCGCTCATTATACTGAGCCTGCATAGCTTTCGCTGTAGTCCAATGGGGCTAAACCAGGCCCCGTGTCATTCGCTTCAAGATCCGAACACCCCCTTGATCTCGCTCGTTATTTCTGCCCTCGGGCGTCCGGTATAGATTAACCTTGTTGCGCCCGTTCACCATTAACTTCTCGCCCTTTCTCTCTTATCTAACATCACCTAGCTGGGGAACTAACCCCCAGGTGTACCTTGCTTCAACCAACCCATTCGTATGCACAGGGAGCGAGAGAGGCAGACCAACAAATTGTACCCTCTTGGATCCGCGTGGGGATCATCCAGCATCTTTTGGCTGTTTGGAACCTGTACATAATTTTTCGTTCTATCTAAAGACTAATCATGTACATAAAAAACAAATAGAACATGCAATAGATACACATGGGGTTGTTCACCACGCGACGAGCAAAACATAGTAGAAGCGAGATCTCTCTGGCAACTCCGTGAGCGAAGGGCGAAGGATCACGATTATTCGCGACCGCTAGGGAGCGGAATCTTTAGACTGGCGGTGACAAGCTGGGGTAGTCGCCGTTGGAGTTTCTTCACGTCACAGACCAGACGTACACGACGCTCCCACTTCATGTCCACCTTTGGGATGGTGCAAAGTCGCATTCGTTTTGAGCTCCAGGTATGGCCGTTCTCTTTCGCAGTCACGATGGCTGCTTCGAAATGCAAGGCTGCCTCGTCGTATCTTTGCGCCGTCAACAGGATCTCCCCCTTCAGTTCCAGCTGATTCGTCACCTCCAGATGATCTTGCTGGCTACGACAGACAGAAATGATATGATCTCTCCAAAAGAGTGCGCCCTTCCAGTCACCTTGGCTACCTTTCAATTCCACAAGGGTATCCGCGACCCATTTCGAACTTCTCTGCTGTGATAGTTCACGCCACAATAAGCAAGCTTCCTCCAATACTGGAGCAGATTCGTTGAGCTTCGATTGTTGTCGGAAGCATTCTCCCATCTGATGGAGCGCTTGTGCTAGCCTGAACCGGTCTCGAATATGTCGGGCGGTTGAAATCGACTCTTGCAAAAGTTCTTCAGCTTCACGATAATCTCCTAACTGCGTCTTGAGGCGACCCATAGCGAGTAAAGTAGTACTCAAACCTCCCTCCCACCCGATACTCCGAGCGATCATGATACCCTGCGAAAGGGCGTCGGCAGCCTCGACGGAATTAAACAGCCCGGTATGAGTGAGCCCTAGCATATGAAGCGCATATACCAGTCCCAATCGGTCGCCCGACCGAGAGGCTATTGCCACGGCTTCGTCCAGTGTGGACAGTGCCTCGTGCCCCTGGCCCGTAACCCTTTGGATGTCGCCTATTCTCTCCAGGCATTGTACAATGCCGGCATCGTCTCCATGGGTACGGCGAATTTCCAGGCTCTTGCGCAGGAGTGGCAACGCCTCGTCCGCCTGGCCCAGCATCCAGACTGAGAACCCAAGGTAGTGAGAGGCATCCGCTATCCCAAGAGCATCGTTGAGAGCTTGACAGTGCGCAAGGGCGGTAGTAGCGATGACACGACCTTGGACGAAGTCCGAAATACGATGTGCCGCGAGCGCTTGCTTTAGGAGAACGCTGGCTATCCCCTTGGTATCCGCTTCTTCCTGATAAAGCCTCAAAGCTTCATTGAGGTAGGCGGAGCTTGTCTCAAGGTTTCCTTTCCAACTCTCAAGGTCGCCGAGGTTCTCCAGCAGCGTAGCCGATCGGGCCTGATGATCGGCGTTCGCAGGGGTGGGAGTGCAGCGGGGCTGTTGGTATGAAAGTCAGTGTGTTATAGATCAAGAGAAGGTAACTAAGAGACTTACTAGATACGTGACTGTGGTCTTGCACATCCTGGCCATCGGTCGTTGCAGAGGATCAAAATTCCAACACCTCGTCATCAACTCCCAAACCTGAAGGCAGTCTCTAAGGCGGGACTGTCCATCAACCTGAGGCAGGGGACTATCAAAGATCTGGCGCATAATAACGAAGTCGACCGTGGCCTCTTCATAGGGCAACTTCCCTGTCATAATCTGGTGCAATGTTATCATCGAGCACAGTGCAAAAGATAAAGAAGACGCGCACCTCCCAAACCAGCCATGCCCAAGAATACACGTCGCTAGTTGGTTCGCGCGGCGCGCCATTGAGGATCTCTGGGCTGCACCAACGAATGGACCCTTTCATCCCTGTTGACGTCTCTAATCTTCCAAAACCGCTATCCTCGTGTAGTCGTGCGAGACCAAAGTCGCAGAGACGGGCCTTATACTCGGCGGTGACCAGAACGTTAGCCTTCAAAGAGCCATGGTTTCAGCGACCGACGGATCCTCGTTCGACAAGAGCCTGCCTTACAGATTTTATGTCGCCATGGCAAACCGGTGGGTCCAATTGGTGGAGAAAGGTCAACGCTTCGATGGTATCGTAGATCTAAGACGAGCTGATTAGTGAGCTGATGTGACGATCATGGCGCTCCTCGCGCGACGCACCAGCGAGAGTTTTTCGGGGACTTCCAGGTTGTGCGCCTTGACGAATTCACTGACATCCCCGTTAGGCTCCCATGGTGAGAGCAGCCAAGCCTCCGAGCGCTTGAAGTCGGCGTAGAAGCCGAGGAACTTGGCGATGCCCGGATGATCCTCGAGGCTTGACCACGCGAACATCTCCCTTGTGAACGCCTGACGAGGATCGACTTCAGCCTATTGTAAGGACTGAGAAGTGCCAGACCTACCCGTTTCACCCTCGGCATATTGGATATCCTCGATACCTTGATTTGTTTGACGGCCACCAACCGTGGTGGGCCATGTCGACGTGAGGCCAGCCAGGCTGGGAGGTAGGCGGAGTGGTGCAGCTCAGCCTGTCGAACGATACCAAACCCCCCCTCAGGCGTGTTATTCTCATCAACAAACACAATTCTCCGGTGATCGACATAGAACCTTTCCAATTTTTTGTACTCTTCGTCCTAGAGGGCACATCAACGGAGATATTTTAAATTGGACGAGACCAGTATTTACCACTGCTTGCGCGCTGGCACTCTTGTGCACCATAGATTCCGTCGTAGACATCGCGTTAGATAGTCTCGTTCAGAACCCGCTGGTGGTGGAAGGGGAGATAGGTGAGGGGTGACTACACTTCGGGGTTGAGCACTGGGGCGAGAAGGTAGGCTCGTTCCCACCGTTTCTCCATGTTGTTCGATGTCGAAACGGCTGGGACCCACCGTGCGGAAGCCGGGACGACCGCGGAAGAGTTCGCCGTCGCCACTGCACTTCGCTCATTTTAGCTACATAACTCGCCAAAAATAAGCCAAAAATGGCTTTCGATTAGTTTTTTATATAAATTAGACACACAGTACCGAGGGACCGAACTTTGAATCTAGTTCAACAGTCACAGTAGCGAGGTCACACACGATTCGTTGGAACCACCAGCTCGTTCGCAGAAACTGAGGTACCAGCCTCCTCTCATGACCGCTTTTTTGGAGGCTCTCAAAAGGGTCCCGAGCTCAACATTTCCTTCGTTGAGGGTTCGAGGTCCCTGCAGTTAACTCGACCGCGAGGACTCTTCGGCGGTTCCGTCCCTCTATGGTCTATTTTCGAGCCTCCACAGAAAATACTCATGTACACCCAAAGGAAATAGCTAGTACATGTTCGAGATACAGACAGGATCGTTTCCGGCGCAAGCCCGGACGAGGAAAGACGCAGACTATAGATTTCTTCAGAACCTCCGGAGCCGAAATACAAAGGATCAAGGTTGTCCGCGACTGTCGAGGAGCGGAAGCTTGAGACTGGCGGTGACAAGCTGGGGTAGTCTCCGTTGGAGTTTCTTCACGTCACACAACAGACGTAAACGACGCTCCCACTTCATGGCCACCTTCGGAATGGCGCACAGTTGCCTCCGTAATGCCATTTGTTTCTGACTCCAGGAATACCTGTTCTCTCGAGAAGCCAGCATAGCGGCTTCGAAATGCAATGCTGCCTCGTCGTATCGTTGTACCTTCACCAGGATCTCCCCCTTCCGTTCCAGCTGATTCGCTGCCTCCAGATAATCCTTCTTGCTACGACAGACAGCGATGATGTGATCACGCCAAAAGAGCACGCCGTCCCAGTCACCTTGGCTACTTTTCAATTGCACAAGGGTAGACGCGATCCGTTTCGAACTCTCCTGCTCTGACAGTTCATGCCACAATAGGCAAGCTTCCTCCAATACGGGAGCAGCGTCCTTGAGTTTTGATTGTCGTCGGAGACATTTTCCCAACTCCTCTACCCCTCGTGCTAGCTTATACTGTGACCTAATCTGTCGGGCGATTCGAACCGACTCTTGAAAAAGTTCTTCAGCTTCACGATGATCTCCTAACTGCATCTTGAGATTACCCATAGTGCGTAAAGTAGTACTCAAACCTCCCTCCCACCCGATATTCCGAGCAATCGTAATCCCCTCCGAAAGGGCGTTGGCAGCCTTAACAAAGTCGGATAGGTCGTAGTGCGTGAGTCCGACCATATGAAGTACGTTCGCCAGTCCCAATCGGTCACCCGACCGAGAGGCGATTGCCACGGCTTCGTTCAGTGTGCTCAGTGCCTCCTGCCTGTGGCGCAGAGCCCTCTGGATGTCGCCAATTCTCTCTAGGCACTGTACTGCACCGACATCGTCTCCATGCGTACGACGAATTTCCAGGCTCTCACGCAGGATTGGTAACGCCCCATGCGTATCATCATCCAACATCCAGACCGAGTGTCCAAGGTGGAACGAAGCATCCGCTATTCCAAGGGCATCGTTGAGACTTCTACAGTGCTCGAGGGCGGCGGTCGCGAGAGCACGGAGTTGGGCAAAGTCTGAAGTACGGTATGCCGCGACAGCTTGTTTCCGGAGAACGCTGGCGATGCCCTTGGTATCGCCTTCTTCCTGATAGAGCCTCAGAGCCTCAGAGCCTCGTCGAGGTACGCAGAGCTCTTCTCGGGGTTTCCTTTCCAGCTCTCAAGGTCGCCGAGGTTCTCCAACAGCGCAGCGGATCGGGTCTGATGATCGGCGGTCTCAGGGGTGGGAGTACAGCGTGGCTGTTGATGTGAAGTTAGCACTGTTTAAAATAAGAAAGAAGGCCAAAGAGACGTACAAGATACGTGACTGTAGTCATGCACATCTTGGCCGTCGGTCGCAGCAGAGGATCAAAATTCCAGCACCTCGTCATCAACTCCCAGACTTGAAGGCAGTCGCTAAGGCGGGACTGTCCGTCGACCTGAGGTAGAGGACTCTCGAATATCTGGCGCATAATGACGAAGTCGACTGTGGCCTCCTCATAGGGCAGCTTCCCTGTCATAATCTGGTGCAATGTTATCATCGAGCACAACTCAAAGGATAAATAAGACGCGCACCTCCCAAACCAGCCAGGCCCAAGAATACACGTCACTAGTTGGTTCGCGCGGCGCGCCATTGAGGATCTCTGGGCTGCACCAGCGGACTGATCCTTTCATGCCTGTTGACGTTTCCAGTCTTCCGAAACCGCTATCCTCGTGTAGTCGTGCGAGACCAAAGTCGCAGAGACGGGCCTTATACTGGGCGGTGACCAGAACGTTAGCCTTCCAAGACCGATGGTTTCAGCGACCGACGGATTCTCGTTCGACAAGACTCTGCCTTACGGATTTTATGTCGCCATGGCAAACCGGTGGGTTCAATTGGTGGAGAAAGGTCAACGCGTCGATGGTATCGTAGATCTAAGACGAGCTGATTAGCAAGCTGATGTGACAACCGTGATGCTCCCTGCGCGACGCACCAGCGATAGCTTTTCGGGGACTTCCAGTTTGTGCGCCTTAACGAATTCACTAACGTTCCCATTCGGCTCCCATGGTGAGAGCAGCCAAGCCTCCGAGCGCTTGAAGTCGGTGTAGAAGCCGAGGAACTTGGCGATGCCAGGATGCTCCTCGAGGCTTGACCACACGAACATCTCCCTTGTGAACGCCTGACAAGGATCGACTTCAGCCATTTGGAAGGATTAAGAGGTGCCAGACTTACTCGTTTGACCCTCGGCATATTGGATATCCTCGATACCTTGATTTGTTTGACGGCCACCGACCGTGGTGCATCAGCAAAATGGGTCCTTGATATACTGGGAGGTAGGCCGAGTGATGCAGCTCAGCCTGTCGAACGATACCAAATCCTCCCTCGGGCGTGTTATTCTCGTCGACAAATACAATTCTCCAATGATTGACATGGAACCTTTCGAGTTTTTCGTACTCTTCGTCCTAGAGGGCACATCAACGGAGATATTTTACATTGGACCAGACCAGTATTTACCACTGCTTGCGCCCTGGCACTCTTGTGCCCCGTAGATTCCGTCGTGGACATCACGTTAGACAGTCCCGTTCAGAGCCTGCTGGTAGTGGAAGGGGCGATAAGTGAGTGGTGACTACACTCTGTGTCGAGCAAGAAGGTTCCGCCACCAGCCCATGGTCTTTTTCCCAGGCTACCCCTGTGGCGTCGCTGCTATACCTTGAACATACCATCGGCATAGTGCGGACACCCCTTTGTTCAACATCGATGAAGACTCGCAAATCGTGAAGGCATATTTTTGCTCTTCTTGCGACTGGCATATCGAGCACCCCAGTTCGACGCTGGGAGGGCTTTGGAAGGGTGACCTCGGTGGGAGGTAGGACATAATCACTTCTCCCGCCCTCTTGCATCTCCGCTGAATTAAGGTAATAATTGATGCGACCATATTAGGAAGGTACTCCTTGCCTCCGGTCTGAATTACATAGAGAGGACCACAAAAGCCGACGTCCGACGTCATCGCTCCATGCCATATTCGTTTACCCCACACCTTTAGAAGCCGTAAGAGGCATCACGTGCTTTGTGGCCCTTTTCGCTCTTACTGATCATTATGCCATTCATACAAGAATCACCTCGCTCTTGGCTACCTGTCGTGCGCAAATCCACACGCCTGCACATGCTGTCCGCTGTGGTTGATCTGCCGAGCGATGTCGATCGGGGGTAAGACAGAAAAGGAAAAGAAAAGGGAAGAGCTATATCGTTGTGCTGTGTCCCTTCCTTCGGGTCACATTTCTAGCGAGTAGATCTAACAACATATGACGTACTGAAGTGGATAGATATTCGTCATCGTCGCGAACAGTACATGGGCATCGATTGGGGAAGAGGGATCCAGGAGTCGAGAACCGATGTCGTTTCCTGAATGAAGCTAGCGACATTGGCGAGTTAAACCCGCCCATGAACGTTTGTGTCACCCCCGAAGGTTAGGTGGCGCTTCTTCTCTTTAGTTGACTCCTAAGTCTTCCGAAAGTCTCGATTC